>MJUU01045956.1:0-42479 GCA_002080025.1 Modiolus philippinarum | reverse complement strand
ATGTAAGTAACAAATAAAACCCAAGTCTAATATGTCAACATTACTATTTCAACTACTCCTTTATGTAAGTAACCAATTAAACCCAAGTCTAATATGTCAACATTGTTATTACAACTATTCCTTTATGTAAGGAACAAATAAAACGCAAGTCTAATATGTCAACATTACTTTTACAACTATTCATTCCTGTAAGTAACAAATAAAACCAAAGTCTATTATGTCATCATTACTTTTTCAACTATTCCTTTATGGAAGTTACAAATAATACCCAAGTCTAATATGTCGAAATAATACCAAAGTCTAATATGTCAACATTACTTTTACAACTATTCCTTTATGTAAGTAACAAGAAATACCCAAGTCTAATATGTCAACATTACTTTTACAACTATTCCTTTATGTAAGTAACAAATAAAACCCAAATCCAATATGTCAACATTACTTTTACAACTATTCCTTTATGTAAGTAACAAATAAAACCCAAGTCAAATATGTCAACATTACTATTACAACTATTCCTTAATGTAAGTAACAAATAAAACCCAAGTCTAATATGTCAACATTACTTTTACAACTATTCCTTTATGTAAGTAACAAATAAAACCCAAGTCTAATATGTCAACATTACTTTTACAACTATTCTTTTATGTAAGTAAAAAAACAAACAACAAAAAACAAATCTAATAAGTCATTTTCCTTACACTTTTTTACTCCTGTATGTAAGTAACATATAAAATCAAATGTAATATGTCAGCATTACTATATAACGCACATTCCTTTATGCAAGTAAATTACAATGAAAGGTATGGAGTAAATGAATATGAGACAAAATCTATACAAACACATATTTGAACCAAGCAATGGAACAACAGTTTTATTGTTGTTCTGCATCTCAAAGTAGACATGAGGCCTTCAACAATGAGCTATGATCATACCTCATAGTAAGTTCAAGACGGTCCCATGCACGGCTTTGAGTGGAATTCATTGCTAAATGTCGAGCAACGCTACACCCATTATCTTTTCTTTTGTTCATAGATGCAGGGTTGTCAACAAACATAAATTAACTAGCAAAATTTTCTCACTAGTGCTGTATTCCAAATGTAATATGTAAACATTACTACAAGTAGTACAACTATTCCTTTATGTAAGAAACAAATAAAACCAAATCTAATTTGTTAGCATATTACTATTGCAAATGTTCCCTTATATCAGTAACATATAAAACCAGTTGTAAGTTGTTACAGTACTATTACAGCTATTCCGAGATAATACAAAGTTTAAGTTGCCAACGTTACTTTTACAACTATTCCTTTGTAAGGATTAGGTAGAAAACCAAATTGAAGATATTTTACAAATACACAAGTCAGTTTTCAAGTTACTTAAAATGGTAGACGTGGGTAGGCCTAAAATTTTCCACTCGTTCATTTATTTATTTTTTTTAATATTTACAATATAGTATCCATATAAACTTTAAGCAATTTTCAACAATTTTTACCATTCTATTTTGTTTCTAGTGCTTATCAAAGTTAGTATGTTTCTTCATATTATTTTGTTCTTGACTTGATTCTTGTGTATAAAATATTCTCTAAATGAAATTCTGTTTGATATATAATAATTCCAAATGCAAAATCCTATTGTATAAACAAGTGAGAAACTATGCATGAAATAAAATAATTAATCTAAATAGCTTGAACTAAAATACATTGGTGATTTGAACCCTTTAGACTAAAACGTTTACCCAATTTTAAACAGACTTACACACTTCTTGTAAAAATTTTCACCAAAAACTGAGAATGAAAAGGAAATTAGTTTTTGTAAGACATACTAATATTTTAGAAAAAAATCAAAATTGAAAATAAAGTTGGCAAAAATCAATAAAAATATTGCTGAATCTGTGCTTTAAGTTAAATCCCTTGAAAGAAATCTGAGTTTTATATATTTTTCATTATTTTTCGATATCATTGCATAAAATGTAGAGCTAATGTGCAACTAATAAATAACTTGATGTTGGATAATGATTTACATGACAAAAAGGATATTTATTTCGATTTATGAAAAAAATATTACTTTTTTGAAATTTTGATTATACCTAACACAATAGTGCTGTTTATTTATGTAAGTATTATGAACGCGAAAAACATAGTCATCTCCCCATACCCAAGAGTACCCCCTAAAATATGTGTTGTATAGTATTTGATAACAAACAACTACATACAGGGCAGTAAAACTGCATATTGACATTAAAAAAACCACTCAGTGAAGAAAGTAAAACTGCGTATTGATGATAACAAACCACTACATACATAACAGTAAAACTGCGCTTTGACAATAATAAACCCTTCAGTGCAGGAAAATAAAACTGCGTATTGATGATAACAAACCCCTACACACAGGATAGTGGAACTTTATTGGTAAAAAAATACTCAATGCATGGTGGAAGAAACAAACACCTTAATTCAGGGTAGTCAAACTGCATACCCTTTCTTTATAACAATTCACACATTTTAGGATAGTGTTGAGAATAAAATTCTCTTAAAAACATTACAAAGTTAAAAAACACTTTATAATGTACGGAAGCATAGAGGGGACATGTGAATTTTTTTTTCTATCTCGTGGCCACGACTTACTAAGTCATGGCCACGACATACTAAGTCGTGGCCACGAGATAGCTATGTCGTGGTCAGAAGATACTAACTAACTCGTTCCCACGACGTACTTAGTCGTGGCCACGATTTACTATCTCGTTCCCACAGCATACTTAGTCGTGGCCACGATATAGTTAACTCGTTCCCACGACTTACTAAGTCGTGGCCACGTGATACAAAATGTAGCTATGTCGTTCCCACGAGATAGTATCTTATTCCCACGACATACCAACTCGTGGCCACGAGATAGCTATGTCGTGGCCATGAGATACTATCTCGTTCCCACGACATACTAAGTCGTGGCCACGAGAAAGCTTTGATGAGCAAAGCTCGTTGTTGAAGGTCTCATGGTGTATAAGTATCTCGTTGCCACGACTTAGTATGTCGTGGGAACGACATAGTTAACTCGTGGCCACGAGTCAGTATGTCGTGGGAACTAGTTAGTATCTCGTGGCCACGACATAGCCATCTCGTGGCCACGACTTAGTATGTCGTGGCCAGGAGATAGAAAAAAAATCACATATCACCTCCATGGTTCCGTAATAATGATACGAAGTAAGTCAATTATTTTTTTCAATATTTCATTCAAATCTGTTACGTTCTTGAATTTTTCGAAAAATTTTGTATGATTTCCTCTTTTTTACAGTTGCACCTGATGTATGGATAGTTCGTAATGACCCAACTTATACCAACTCTAGGTTTAGATTTACATGTTTTGCAGCTGCGAATCCTTTCGATAATATAACAGTCAGTAGAAACAACCAATGGATAGTTTCAACAGTTACCGGTAATCATAAAACGTTTATCTTTGATTCCGAAAATCAAGAAAACTACGAATACGATTTTATGACAATGAGTGGTGATAAAAATGAACATTACACATATAACTTTACAATTATTGCTCCTTTTAAAATGTTTGGTACATATGAATGTATATCTCGTAATGCATATGGATCGGATAGGGAAATAATAAACATTGAGCGGAAAATCAATTGATATATATATGCTTTAAATTTGTTTTTATTTTGTTTTTATTTTTATTTATTTTGTTTGTTTTTTTTGTAGAAACAAAAAATGTTGGAATTTACTTGTTCGGTTTTTTTAACCGCGCAATATTTGAATTGTAGTGATCTATAAGGGTGTTTACCGGGAGAAAAGTTTCCTTGATACAATTCAATATTTAATTAACGAAGCATTTTATAAAATATAATATAATAATATCCGAAACAAGAACGATTGTTGCAAAACTTTTTACAATTTTTGAATGTACATGTACAAATGACCGTAACCTTTTAGCCATCGAGCAAAAATCTTGTGCCTATAAAGCTATTTTGTCTTCTGTGTAGAAGTTTTTGTAAACGGTGATTGGTTCATACAATTCTTACAAACTACAGTGTTTCCGCGCGAAAAATTATTGTACTGCTTTGTTGATGAGTATAACTATGGAGGGGTATTTCCGCCACCAGAGAAATTCTATGCTGTAAATTATATCTTCTCTTTTTATTGTTTTCACTTTCCTTATCCATAGTTTTGTATTTTCTATATTCTATATTGTAGATTCTATAATATCAATTTATCATATTTTATATTCTTTCTTTCAATGTTCCTATTTCATCCATACTTCTGCAGTTTTTACATTTTATATTATTGTTTCTAAAATCTCAATTTGTTATATTTTATGTTCTTTCTTTAAATGTTCCCATTTCCATGCTTTATTCATTAAGTTCTAACATCTTCTTTCATATCTTTTATATCTACCGTGTTAATTTCGAAAAATTTCATGCTTTATAATTTGAAAGAGAAGTGTTCAAAGTATAGTGCAACATTCTTTCGTTTATATGTGCTTAAAATAAACGTGGCGGAAAAAACGCGTATGATTGAATTATGACAACAGATGGCGCGAGTGTTTCTGTGACAGCTTTTCATCCACCAGCAGATTCGTCCACGAACGGGACTTTAAAGGGACATCATATATATTATTGTGTATTTCAAAGACAATTTTTAATATGATGCAACAAAATGACACTTTTAAGATGGTGAAATTAAAAAGCCTTTCCATTTAAGTTAGAGTGAAGCGTTGAAAACTTGAAGGGGATCGTCCATGATTGGAAGCGATAATATACTTTACTAAATACTGCTTACGTAACGCGGGAAACACTGAAAAATAATCACCTTGGATCGGGAAACAGGGTTTTTAAAGAGTCTTAAAATGGAGATTTTGGGAAAGGTCCCCCATTGTGATCTCCTATATACAGCACCGAAAGTTTTATAAGCCAGATGAAAGAAAACTCCCATTTTGTACAATATTTAACGAAATTTTCATGCTACACAGTAATGCATTTTTAATAGAGGGAGAAGACGAGACCCACATGATTTTCGGGACTTCCGAATTTCCCATTTTTAACTTCGGAAAATCGGATAACCCCAGCTCTCTGAGAGCCCAAAGCTGAAGTCTGGAGCCCAGTGAGTGAGACCCGGAGCCATAGTATTGGAGCCCGGAGCAATAGTTTGGAGCTCAGAGACATAGTGTTGGAGCCTAGATCTCTAGTGCTTGAGCTCGGAGCCCTAGTGTACGAGCCCGGAGCCCTTGTGTTGGAGCCCGGAGCCAACAAAGAATGAAATATTAATATTGAGAAGGACCAATTGAAAAATATTAATGAAGAGATAAATAAATAAGTAAATAAAATCAGTACAAAAAAGGGGAAAGGGGAATAAGTAAGAAAGAGAAAAAACACTATACAAACAACATTTCATAGTACTGAACAAATTGGTGACACGACACGACCCCCCGTGTCCACTTTAGCACTGAGGGCCAGGTATTTCCATTCCTAATTCGTGATCTGAAAATGGGAGTTATCTGATTTCCCCAAGTTGATAAATTGAAAATCCCGACGTCTCGAAAATCATGCTGGTCTCGCCAACCCCTCTTTTATTAGAAAACTATTACCATTCCGGTAGCCTGAAATTTTCGTTTAATAATGTTAATACACGGGAATTTTATTTTCACCCGGTGTATTAATGGGACTAGAAATATTTTACACTCTTTAAAAGCAACGTTTTCCCGGTTCACTACGTAAACTTTAAGCGGTTCCGACATTATTTCCTGTTTCCCAGTGCATTTTTTATTTTCGATGATCCCTTTCCTGCTCACTAAAAAAGCCGACCCGCTTTCCGTTTACTTCAAAGCCGATCCCATATCAAGCTTTAACCGCATCGAGACAACTTATAATTCTCCTGTGTGAATATGGCGAGTTTTGAGAGCAATTTGCTCTTGACAAAAAAGAAATAGCGTAGTTTTCCCGAAAAGTTTTTAAGCCATTTACAGAAGAGATTTCAGTGCAAAAGGGAACTCCCTTCAAGAAAATAATTTTAATTCTTATTAGGCACATATTCTGTTCAAATTTTTACAAAAATCAGAAAGTTTAAATAACTAATTACATGTACATTGATTGGGGAATAACGGGGGTTCTGGGTCACGGATTTGCATTTTTTTAAAATTTGGACCCAACACAGGGCTCCGGGCTCCAATAATAGGGCTCCAGGCTCCAGCACCTAGGGCTCAGGACTCCACTCGCTGGGCTCCGGGCTTCAGATCCGGGCCTTCGGAGAACTGTTCATGCCAATAAATTGGTGGAATTATGGAACATTTTCCATCTCATTATATTACAAATAAATTAACAGGACAACAAACATAAAAAAAGTTTGATAAAATTTATCCAAGATCTACTAATTGACCACTGAAGGCTGTAATATGACCCTTGCCACTAGCGTGACGCTATGCGTGAAATCATAGAATGCCCATTTTCCCTAGAGGTTATTGGCATGAATGTGTTCGAAAATTTAATGCATGTATACTGAACTTTCAAAATGTAAAATTTAAAAAAATACAATGTGTAAATAAACTGCCCATATTGCTAGCTCATTTCTGATTCACGTACATATGATCAAGTATGATAAACTTTGTGTTTTTTTTATCTATCCAAGACACCAATTTTTTCCAATCCCGTTTTATTTTGGACTGAAAATCGTTATTTTCCGTGGTTAAAAACATGCCGGTATTCAGGTATCCAAATGGGTATTTTCATTCCGAATAGGGGTTATCCGATTTTCCGAAGTTACACATGAGAAATCCAGAGGTCCCGAAAATCATGTGGGTCTCGCCTTTCCCATAAATTACTAAATGCTTCAGGCTTAAAACTTTTGAAGCTGTATATAAAAGGTCACAACTAGGACTATGGGGGCCCTTTCCCGAAATTCCACAATTTTTTCTCAACTTTCGCGATTCATGAGGGGGGATTAAACAAAGACTCTTAAAAACTCTGTTTCCCTATCCAAGATGTTTTTTTAGTGTTTCCCGCGTCACATCCGTATTTGGGGCTAAGCAGTGTTTTCTGTTCAGTCCTTTATCGCTTCCAATCATGAACGATCCCCTATAAGTTTCCCCCGCTTCACTCTCAATTAAATGGAAAGGGTTTTTTTTTTATTTCACCGTCTTAAAAATGTCATTTTGTTGCATCATATTAAAAATTGTCTTTGAATACATAATAATATATATGATGTCCCTATAAAGCCCCGTTCGTGGACAATCTGCTGGTGGATGAAAGGCTGTCACAGGAACACTCGCGCCATCTGTTGTCATAATTCAATCATACGCGTTTTTTCCGCCACGTTTATTTTAAGCACATAAAAACAAAAATTGCATGAAAATACAAAGACAAAAGTTAAATATAAACGAAAGAATGTTGCACAATGAATACTTGCTTTGAACACTTCTCTTTCAAATTATGACACATGAAACTTTTCGAAATTAGCACGGTAGATATAAAGTCGTGAAAGAAGAATTTAGAACTTAATGAACAAAGTATAGAAATGGGAACATTTAAAGAAAGAACATAAAATATAACAAATTGAGTTTTTAGAAACAATAATATAAAATATAAAAACTGCAGAAGTACGGATGAAATAGGAACATTGAAAGAAAGAATATAAAATATGATAAATTGATATTATAGAATCTACAATATAGAATATAGAAAATGCAGAACTATGGATAAGGAAGGTGAAAACAATAAAAAGAGAAGATAAAATTTACAGCATAGAATTTCTCTGGTGGCGGAAATACCCCTCCATATATAACAACACAACCACGTGGGTTATTTGAGGCTTGCACAGGGTTATTTTTGTGCAACGTGTTTCCCGATTTTTATCTAAGACGCAGTCGTGCTGGAGGATCATTATTTGTCATTTTTCGTGACATTGAAACAAAAAAGTACACGTCGGGCAATTTTTAAATTCTCGTTCGTTGTCAAACGACGTTATATTTCTCGTACGTATCACCTTGTAGCGTTGAATCAGTCTTTACATAAAATCAATAAATGGCTATTTTTAGCACGCTTACAAAAAACGGAGATAAATTTATACGTGTGACACATTTTATTGTGATATAATCTTTAACAGAACAAAATACTTGTGGAAACTGTACACAGAAGACAAAAAAAAAATATCGTCGGCTTCGCCTTACCGTATAATAGATTTCTACTTGCAGCCTAACTCACGATGTTAGCTCTTTAGTCGATGATAATATATAGTCTAAGGAAGTTTCGTTCTGAAGTTATCTTAAGATACCAATTTACATCTCAAGTGTTCTATTTATAACTCATGCAACGAAGTTTGAACTGATATATTGTTTTTGACAAGTCCGTCCTTCCGACAGTCCCGTTTTTATTAGCCAAACTCCTTGGAAAACCGAAGACGGAGATATAAATTTTATATTAAGTAGGATTATCCAGATATGCACGCGTCATTACTATATTGATCAAACATTTTCGAGTTTGTCTTATTCTTAGCTTAACTAAAATAATATCTACTCGTTAGCCCAAATGTTATATGACCGCTGGACATATTGAGTTCATATTTTGTAGATTGTCATACTCAATCGGGCAACTATTTTTATGTTTAATTGGACTTATGAATGTTTCCGCTTCACTGAAAAATGCACCTAGTCAGCGCAACTCCCTTCAATCAATGTGGCAGTATTTTTTGCAAATAATCACGTAATAGCAGCTATCTTACTATATATGAAAGCATCCGTCAAGTGATTTCGATGGCGGTACTTTTTGCAATTAGTCACGTAATAGCAGCTATCTTAACTATATATGAAAGCATACGTCAAGTGATTTCAAAGTCCTTTGAAATCACTTGACGGATGCTGATTTTCAAAGCCAGATAAGAGGAAAAGATGATCGGTGACATATCATTTTTATTTTATTTTTTGAATATATAGATTTAGACCTACAAAATATCTAATAAGAAAAAATTCTGTCTGATATTTTTATTAGGATTGAACTACCTTAAATGTGCATACTTCACTCCCATCTTGATAGAACAATTCTTGTAAGTGTTACGGTACCTTTCACTAAACTGTTTTTCACTAAACTAAATAAATATGAAAAAGAAAGGAAATTGGGTAAATGTCAAGGAGACAACATCCCATATCCAGGTTAAAACGACCCAAAAACAAAGCATCTAGGGATCACCGTACGGTCTTCGACACAGTGAGGAACCTCACACCATATAGCAAGCCCTAAATGGTCCCAAAACGGTAAAAAATGAATAAATCAATGGAAACAAACCACATCCAACAACCCAAATATCACTTAGCGGGACTTTTATGAAACTGCTTAACTAATTGTTTTCATCATACGGCAGAATTTTTTGCTCATGATGTGTAAATGTGCATACCGGTAATTCACTGTCTTATTAATCCGAAAATTTTGAATGAGCTATCAGACTTTGTGATGGCTACCAGCTATTTTTATGTCGGTTGACGTTCCGCATCTATGATTAAAAAGATACATGGATGTAGCGTTGTTCAACATTTATCAATGAATTCCGCTCAAACCGGTGCTAGGGGACGTCTTGAATTTACTATGAGCTATGAGCACAGCTCATTGTTGAAGGATTCATGGTGACTTCAAGATGAAGAACAACAATAAAAACGTTCTACTGATAGCTTCTACCGTGTATTTATACAGACTTTGTCTCATGTGCATTTATTCCTTCTCCCTTCATTGTTTATTTGATACTATTTTCTTCAAATCTATTAAAATATCTGATTTGTATAAATCTTCTTGACGGATTGCTTCCAGATGTGGTAGAATTGTTGGTCATTGTGTGAAGATATGCATAGTATCCCCATTCAGGATTTTATGAAATGCTTCTATGAATGTAAGGATGTTGATATCTGAGTGGACTTACTTTATTTCAGGCTTCAATGTTACAGAATTATCCAATATGTTCGGTATATGAGGGTGTTCAGTAAGGTTCTTTATCTATATATGTGTCTTTTTCTTAACTTTGTGATTTCAATTCAAATCCATACAGGCACTCGGAATAAATACTTGCTACCCGATTTCGACTTAAATGCTTTATTTCTGTAATTACATATGACCTTGACCTTTGTAGTACTTGCCTCTAACTCAGTAGATCTTCCTTAGCTTTGAGTGTTATATCTAGGTGAATGTCAATTAAATTAGAGTAAATGCACATGAGACAAAGTCTCTCCAAATACATTATAAAACAAAGCAACTGAACAACGCTTTTACTGATTTTCTTCATCTTGAAGTCACCATGCATGCATTCTGAAGATATGCATAGGACACAACTCTCAATTTAAACAATCAGTTTAAATTTTCTGTTTCTGTGTTTCTGTGAAAAGATATGATCTCACCCTTAAATTTGCTGCCTAAAAATTCAATTTCCTCTCAAGCTTTTAGCTTCTTGATTTCCTCTCAAATCCACAAAGTCTTATGAAGTTTTTACCAAATAAAATTAATTGCTTCAAGCAGACGTAAAGCCATACCTCCCACTGAAAATTGGCTCTCATTTTAAGCAATTTAAATTCAGTTAAACTTTTTTTTCATATCATATACTAAATGTATATTAATTTTTGGCAGATTAACCGATTTAGTTCTGTCAGGACTGCAAGGCCTTTACGCTGCCACACTACCTTAATTGACATTATTATTTAGTTAATTCATTTGATTTAGTCACCTAAACCATATAGAATGTTAAAACAGAAGTATTGGTTCTGTTAATTTTGTTTCTTAATTCTCACAGAGATGATAATAATTCCACGATATTAGAGTGTATTCGGAGAACAGGAATCGAACTGTCAGGGGTACAACTTATACTTTTTGAAACAGTTTATTTTTAGAATGAAAACCAGAAGTTTTGTTTTCCGTCACTTCTTTGCTTTACATCTACCAAATATTTATTTCATATTTAATTAGAAGATATACCAAGCAAGACAACTCGATTCTGCCTTCCGCTTTTAACCTTTTTAGTCATATTTTAATAGATTAAAATCATGCTTCTTTACTTATATAGAGGAGTTTTGGAATTCACATCAATATCTTATAATGTACATCGGCAAACGAATACCGATGCAAAAAATGATGAAAGGGGGAATTCCAAAATAAAATATCAACAATTCCGGCAATTCATATCCAACACGAATTGAGACAAAATGAAAAAGACAAAACAAATAAACAAAACTGAAGAAGACCGCCACAAAACTAAAGCACTATCATTTTGAACCCCTACAAAACTCTGTAATTATTGTAACTTGAGCTCAGGAGGGCGAGCTTTGTGGAGGTCTTTGCAAAGAACTTTCAGTGCGCTGTTCTTTTCATGGTTATTATCAGAAAAATATTAAGAACTCTTCTATTAATGCTCTGAATTGTATGCCATGTTAAACTTGGCATATAAATCATTCTGAGAAATTTTAATTCAATTTCGTACAGATGATTCGGAGCATATTGTAAACATTTAACAGACAGAGCACAGATAAAAACTGATGGAAATATCTAAAACTAAACGTGTATCAATGTCTTTATAAATACATGTACACAAAATAACAGCAACCGAGTTCATTTCAAGTGCAGATTTGTATTATGTCGTTAAGAGGAAAGTAAAGAAACCGGGTTATTTTGAACTCCACTGGCTCAGAGGACACATTGTCTGATCTATAGCCAGTGAAGCAAATGTAATAAACTATCCGTCAACCAAAATGTCCATTTTTGAACAATAAATATGAAACATTCGGGTAAATTTCAAATTAAAAACATTTACAGACACATGAAAGAGATATTCAAAAACATTCAAAAACATGCCTCTATTCAAAAAAGAAAACAAGAGCATTCCGTTAAACTATAGACC
This sequence comes from Modiolus philippinarum, assembly GCA_002080025.1. NCBI lineage: Eukaryota > Metazoa > Mollusca > Bivalvia > Mytilida > Modiolidae > Modiolus > Modiolus philippinarum. The sequence continues at coordinate 30,615 of MJUU01045956.1, read as the reverse complement.
AATCTCTCTTTTGAGTTGTATTGGTAAAGCTATGGAACGAGCTGTATACAAATACATTTATAATTATATTGTTGAACATTCTCTCTTGTATTCTAATCAATCTGGCTTTCTCCGAGGACATTCCACTGAGTTTCAGTTACTAGAAATGTATCATCAGATATGTAAAAATCATGATGATAGATTGTCAACTGGCTTAATATTTTGCGACATATCAAAAGCGTTTGATGGGGTATTGCATGCTGGTTTGATATCAAAGTTACGCTCGTATGGGATCTCTGGTGACTTGTTGAGATGGACCATTGACTATGTTAGTAATAGAAAACAATACGTTTTTGTAAATAATGAGTGTAATGAACAAAATATGGTAAAAGCGGGAGTACCACACGATTCAGTGTTGGACCCTTTATTTTTCTTATTATGTATAAATGATATTGCAGATAATTTAAATAATTTAGCACGCTTGTTTGCCGATGATACTTCTCTTGCTTTCTCGGGGCAAAATTATGATGCTCTAGAATTAGAAATTAGCAGTGACCTTTGTAAATTGAAGGAGTGGGCGGATAGGTGGTTGGTTGATTTTAACCCACGTAAAACTAAAGCCCAGAGATGGTCCTCATTTGAATATTATATTTGACAATGAACGTGTGGAAGTTGTCAATAATCATAAGCATTTGGGACTCTGTTATCTGATGGGACTTGAACTACATTTATTGATGATATTTTGAAATCAGCTTATAAACAAATAAATGTTCTCCGTAAATTAAATAGGAAAAATGAATGGATATGGAGTGAATGTACATGTGACAAAAATGCACACGATACATTTTTTTCAGATGAACCGAATTCTTTAATTTTTGAAAATGTACGTATTTACATTAGACAAACTAAAAGATTTTGTACAGGTCAGGGCAGAGATTGTTTTGATATATTGTTATAATTTTGTTGCAATATCTTGTTTGTTTGCACATGTTTTTTTTAAATATTCACATCTATTCGTTATTCGAATAGATGAATTTATAGAGAAACGTCGAGTTATTGTTCTTTGTACGTTTTGCTCGTTTGAACCACGTTTCCTGTGTAAATGGATTATCTCCCTTAGTATATATATAGTGGGTATTACGTCAGATTCCGGCCCTTTTTTCCGAAACATCACAAAGGTAAACATCCAAATTTGCTCTCTAAAAACTTAGCAAAAAATTGAAAATACGCACAGCCAAACATGCAAAAAGTTGTTTAAGAGCTGTTTTGTAATCGTTTACAGACTTTTGATTTAATATAACGACCTGATTGCTATGGATTGCTATGGATTGAGGGAGCAAAATTGAGATGTTGGTCAATGTCAGCACCGCATGCCATTGCAATTTTTTAAATATTGATATAAAATCACTCGTCAAATTCAGCAAAATAGTACATGTCCATAATAATTATTTAAAACATTTCGCTTTATATTTATATTTCAATGAGATCACCCTTGAATGAACATGAGACGAAGCAAACGAAAATCTTCAAGCAACTATGCTAGTAACCAGGCTACAAAGAAAGGAAAGAAGACTACAGGACAGGAAGCGACGACCCTCCGCTCCAAACTCAACCTAATGATGCAACTGTAATATACAGAAGAGATTCTGATGTCCCTGCAACATCTAGTTTAACGCAGACAGCGACCCCTGATCCTGTCATGCCAGTTTTTGTTCCTCAAAATATCCAAGGTAGTTCTAATTTTGATCAAAATTTAAATATACAATCACAAAACAATGCACAGTTTCTTCCCAATGTACATGATATAAACATAAGTCAAATCCCTAGTGTTCACGCAAAATTAGGGCTGCATATAGCTGAGACCACCAAAAACAAAATTAAAAATGGTGAATATATTGATATGGCTACTATGCTTGAGAATAAGACTTCACAAAAGGGCGAAAAATAGCTTGTTATTATTGACGGAGTTATTTCGACCAAAGAGAAATCACATAATAATATTTTAACAATTGAACGTTGGACAGACGTCTTTATCACGTATATGAGCATATATTTATCAGCCCATCCAACAAAATGTCAGGGATTACTAAAATACTTAAAAATGTCCGCCTAGGTGCTGCTCGGATAAAAGGTTTAGGGTGGAAAGAATACGACGAGCAATTTAGGCTCAGAATGGCCGCTGACCCAAGCAAAGAATGGGATACGGTTGATCAAGAACTATGGTTGATTTACATGGTAAACACAAATGTTAGCTCTCCCGCTACTCCTGCTACTGCTTCATCACCCTATGTTACATTAAATAAGTGTTATAATTTTAACTACAAGGGTGTATGTAATAGGATGCCTTTTAATTATAAGCATATTTGTTTCAAATGCTCAGGTAATCATCCGTTTTATGAGTGTATTATTGGCGTAAATGCAAGTGCAAACAGTCAGAATCAATATTCGGCAAACAATCAGCCCTTTCGGCCCAGATTTTACGCTGGTATCCAGCGACCGTTCCGACCTAATTTCCCCGGAAAAGCACCACAGAGATTACAAAGCCAAATATATATGGGTGCTAGGGGATTCCCCCATCAAAACTGAAATGTTAAGTTTTTATTTGAATTCATATCCACTGAAGAACGTTGCATTATAATTAATTCATGGGTTTTCATTCGGATTCCCTCTGAAATATAATGGTCCACGATGCTTCAGGGAAAGTCCGAATCTTTTATCGGCCACTGATCACAGGCAAGAATTGATAGAAAAAATCAACAAAGAAATTTATTTAGGCCGAATTGCTTGGCCTTTCGATACACTTCCTATTTCAAACTTGCAGGTATCCCCGATCGGCGTTGTACCCAAGTCGGACGGGATGTCATGGCGTCTTATTACCCATCTTTCATATCCGAATTCTTCTGGTATAAACGATTTTATCGATGAAACATTTTGTACAGTACATTATACATCATTCGATAAGGTTATTGAAATGATTTCAGAACTAGCGCCCCATGCCGAATTGACCGTTGTTGATATTAAAAGCGCTTTTCGATTGCTACCCGTTTATCCTGGGGATTTCGATCCATCAGGTTTTAAATTAGAAAACAAATACTACATCGACAAGTGCTTACCAATGGGGTGCGCAATCTCTTGCAACTATTTCGAAAATTTTTCTACTTTTTTACATTGGTTGGTACAGAAAAATCTGGTTTGAACACTTTGGACCATTATTTAGACGATTTCATTTTTGCTGGAAAAGCACAATCAAATCAATGCCAGATACTAAGGGACTGTTTTTACAAATTACCACTGAATTAGGTGTTCCTATTGCATCAGAAAAATCAAAAGGTCCGGTAACAGTTCTTACATTTTTAGTGAAACAAAAAGTCGATGCACTTGTCGCAGATCTCCAGTATTTACTACAACAAAATAAAATAACTCTGAAAACTTCACAATCTCTTGTTGGTTCACTGAACTTCTTCTCTAAAGCAATCCGGAGTGCTAGGGCATTTAACAGACGTTTTTACGATCTAACCACGAAAGCAAAATTGCCCCATCATTCAATACGGCTTAACAAAGACGTTAAAGAGGACATCAAAGTTTGGTTGACATTCTTACAATACATACTTCCCAGAATCTGAATGGAGGAGTAACGATGTACTGAGTCTTTACTCTGATAGTTGTGGGTCTGTAGGATGTGGTGCGTATTTTGCTACAGAACGAGAATGGGTTTACTTGTCTTGGCCCAAAAAGTGGTTAGAAACTGAGGTATCTAGAGATATCACATTTCTAGAGTTTATTCCAGTTGTACTCGCAGTAGCTGTATGGGGTAAAAAGCTCAGGAACAAAAAAATCAGGTTTTTTATTGACAACATGGCCCTAGTAGAAATCATAAATAAGTAAACATCCAAGTCAAAACGTGTAATGGCCTTAATTAGGCCTTTCGTACTTTACGCATTACAGAATAATATAGTGTTCAGAAGCCAGCACGTACATGGTAAATTTAATGAAATAAGTGACTCTATCTCTCGACAGGAATGGGAAAGATTCCGAAATCTTGCACCAGAAGCGAAAGCAATCCCAGAGAAAATTCCAGACCAATTTCTCAGTCTGATCTGGAACTTGAAACTAACAGACTCCTAGAAGGTTCTTATGCCAAAAAATCGCTGAAGTCGTATGAAACGGGCTTGTCTGCATTTGTTCGTTTTCATATACAACAAAACATCCCTGAATTATGGCCACCCAACCTGGACACAGTGGTTCAGTTTATTGCATACATGTCTCTACAAGGTTTATCTGCTAATACGGCAAAATTATATATTCTTGCAATAGGGTACAATGCAAAATCTTAGGTTTTCAAGACGTGAACAAAAACTTTATTGTTCAAAAACTATTAGAAGGTATGAAACGGCTAAAAAATAATACAGATACTAGACTTCCGATTACAGAAACATTCTTCACACTATTATTTTAAGATTGCCAGGTTCGTGTTCTAGTATTTACGAGGCCAAACTTTTCAAATCGGCATTCTCCCTTGCCTTTTGGGGCTATTCAGAGTGGGTGAAATCACTTTGTCTAAATCGGGTGACATGAATTGTTTCCTTAAACGATATAAAATAGACCAAAACAAACACAAGCTTCTCGTCTTCCTGCGGTTTTCTAAAACAGACCAGTTATGAAAAGGTGTCACTTTAGCCATTTTAAAAAGGAAAGTTCGTTATTTGTTAAGATTTATTGAAGCTCCATCTTATCTAGTAATCCATTGTGGGGGAAATGACATTGGAGAATTTTCAGTTTATGAAATAAGGAGACTAGCAAACAATTCACTAAATTTTTTGCACCAGTATTTGCTAAATACTAAAATTATCTGGTCGCAAGTATTACCACGTAGAAAATGGCGATACTCTGTAAATGGAAAAGCTATGGATAAATCTAGACAAAGGTTAAACAATTACACAGCCACACGCTGTATTCATTTAGGTGGTGCATATTTAAAACACCCAAATTTAAAATTGTCAGAGCCGTCACTTTGGTCTCACGATGGGGTACACCTATCAGATGTTGGCAATAGTGTATTGTTAAATGGCCTCCAGGGAGGTTTAGAACAAATAATTACTACTGGAGCTGTTGTGAATCCATTGACTTATTGACTTTAGTTTGTGTATCCATTGACTTATTGTCATTGACTTTAAAGTTTGTGTATCCATTGACTTAATGACTTAAAGTATGGGTATTCATTGACTTATTGACTTAAAGTTTGGTCCGGCTGTATAGTGCCGCTTTCCGCACATTGTGGCGGAGGTCATATCATGCCAAGATTTGTCATGACCTGACCTTTGGCGAAAGCGCGGCACAGTTTAAAGTTATTTTAGTATGTCTTGACTACTGATCCCAGGGTCAAAGATCATACACGTTTAAATGAATATGCAAACTGTGCTTTGAAAATTTTGATTTAAACTTTATTTGCCAAAGGTATTGGAAAATTGATATTTGCTTATGTGACTACCTACATTAACATGATATTGAATATATGACATTTGATTATGTGCCATTTGTGTGCCATTTATGACATTTGCTATTGTGCCATTTATTGACGTTTGCTTGTGTGCCATTATTGACGTTTGCTTGTGTGCCATTATTGACGTTTGCTTGTGTGATATTATTGTGTGCCATTATTGACGTTTGTTTTTGAATTAAGAAACAATTGAACTAATTTGTGCATAGAAAAGATACAGCCGCGACCAAACATCGCCAAATGTAAAAAGGGTTAAATAAATTTTAAACTTTAACGTTTTCTTTAGTTCAAACAATTTACGGGCTAGAGCCCGATTGAGCATCAGCCATCTCTTTGCATATGTCGTCCGTAAGTCTGTGAACCGTCATCTCTTTGCATACGTCGTTTGTAGGTCTATGAACAGTCGTCTCTTTGCATACGTCGTCCATGAATTCATTTGTTATTTTTGGTAAATTCTGTTGTATATTTTCTTTGGTTGGTTATGCCGTTTTCTTCGATAATCACATCTATTCGTTATTCGAATAGATGAATTTATAGAGAAACGTCGAGTTATTGTTCTTTGTACGTTTTGCTCGTTTGAACCACGTTTCCTGTGTAAATGGATTATCTCCCTTAGTATATATATATAGTGGGTATTACGTCAGATTCCGGCCCTTTTTTCCGAAACATCACAAAGGTAAACATCCAAATTTGCCCTCTAAAAAACTTAGCAAAAAATTGAAAACCCACCCGTGAACCCTCCCGTACAATTATGCTTTTGATTATTTATTTGTATAGAACACGTACTGCCGCTTGTTGTTATATATTTTTCAGTTGACTGTAAGAATATTTTGATGTCCTTTCACGGCGCGGCTGATCAGAGAAATGTCATGAAAAGGATTGTGATCACATGAATAGAACCAGAGTACCATTGGAGGCGAAAGCGCGGCACAGTTTAAAGTTATTTTAGTATGTCTTGACTACTGATCCCAGGGTCAAAGATCATACACGTTTAAATGAATATGTAAACTGTGCTTTGAAAATTTTGATTTGAACTTTATTTGCCAAAGGTATTGGAAAATTGATATTTGCTTATGTGACTACCTACATTAACATGATATTGAATATATGACATTTGATTATGTGCCATTCATGTGCCATTTATGACATTTGCTATTGTGCCATTTATTGACGTTTGCTTGTGTGCCATTATTGACGTTTGCTTGTGTGCCATTATTGACGTTTGCTTATGTGCCATTATTGACATTTGCTTGTGTGATATTATTGTGTGCCATTATTGACGTTTGTTTTTGAATTAAGAAACAATTGAACTAATTTGTGCATAGAAAAGATACAGCCGCGACCAAACATCACCAAATCTAAAAAGGGTTAAATAAATTTTAAACTTTAACGTTTTCTTTAGTTCAAACAATTTACGGGCTAGAGCCCGATTGAGCATCAGCCATCTCTTTGCATATGTCGTCCGTAAGTCTGTGAACCGTCATCTCTTTGCATACGTCGTTCGTAGGTCTATGAACAGTCGTCTCTTTGCATACGTCATCCATGAATTCATTTGTTATTTTTGGTAAATTCTGTTGTATATTTTCCTTGGTTGGTTATGCCGTTTTCTTCGATAAGTTGTAGTTGTCCACTAGCTTAAGACACTAGTGCTTTTGTCGGGCAAAGGATGACAGTGATTGTAAGAGCACTTTGCCAGTTTAATTGATGTTTGTTGACAATCACGCACCCATGACCAAGNTATTGTTCTTTGTACGTTTTGCTCGTTTGAACCACGTTTCCTGTGTAAATGGATTATCTCCCTTAGTATATATATATAGTGGGTATTACGTCAGATTCCGGCCCTTTTTTCCGAAACATCACAAAAGTAAACATCCAAATTTGCTCTCTAAAAACTTAGCAAAAAATTGAAAACCCACCCGTGAACCCTCCCGTACAATTATGCTTTTGATTATTTATTTGTATAGAACACGTACTGCTGCTTGTTGTTATATATTTTTCAGTTGACTGTAAGAATATTTTGATGTCCTTTCACGGCGCGGCTGATCAGAGAAATGTCATGAAAAGGATTGTGATCACATGAATAGAACCAGAATACCATTGGAGGCGAAAGCGCGGCACAGTTTAAAGTTATTTTAGTATGTCTTAACTACTGATCCCAGGGTCAAAGATCATACACGTTTAAATGAATATGCAAACTGTGCTTTGAAAATTTGAACTTTATTTGCCAAAGGTATTGGAAAATTGATATTTGCTTATGTGACTACCTACATTAACATGATATTGAATATATGACATTTGATTATGTGCCATTTATGTGCCATTAATGACATTTGCTATTGTGCCATTTATTGACGTTTGCTTGTGTGCCATTATTGACGTTTGCTTGTGTGCCATTATTGACGTTTGCTTATGTGCCATTATTGACATTTGCTTGTGTGATATTATTGTGTGCCATTATTGACGTTTGTTTTTTGAATTAAGAAACAATTGAACTAATTTGTGCATAGAAAAGATACAGCCGCGACCAAACATCGCCAAATGTAAAAAGGGTTAAATAAATTTTTAACTTTAACGTTTTCTTTAGTTCAAACAATTTCCGGGCTAGAGGCCGATTGAGCATCAGTCATCTCTTTGCATATGTCGTCCGTAAGTCTGTGAACCGTCATCTCTTTGCATACGTCGTTTGTAGGTCTATGAACAGTCGTCTCTTTGCATACGTCGTCCATGAATTCATTTGTTATTTTTGGTAAATTCTGTTGTATATTTTCTTTGGTTTGTTATGCCGTTTTCTTCGATAAATATATTTCTTTATGGAGATGGCTTTATCTCAGTTGTGATAACAATAAAATATTATTAAACTAAACTTATAACATTTACAGACACGTGAGAGTATGGAAGCATTGAGGGGACATGTGGCCATGCGATAGTTAACGCGCTCCCTCGAATACTATCTCGTTCCCACGACATAATAAGTCGAGGCCACGAGACAGCCATCTCGTTCCAACGACTAGCTACAATGTAAGTCGTTGCTATGAGATATTATCTCGTTCCCACAAGAAATTATCTCGTTCCCACGACATACTAATCGTTTCCACGAGATACTAAGTTGTGGCAACAAGATAGCTTTGTTGGGCCACTCGATATTGACTTGTTCCCGTGACATTTAGAATTGTGGACACGAGATGGTTAACTCGTTCCATCGAGATAACATCTCGTTCCCACGACACTAAGTCGAGGCAACGAGAAAGCTATCTTGTTCAAACTACTGACTGAGTCGTGGCCAAGAGATATTATCTCGTTCCCACGACATACCAACTCTTTTCCACGAGATACTAAGTCGTTGCCACAAGATAGCCATGTCGTGGCCACGAGATACTATCTAGTTCCCACGACATAATTAGTTGTGGCCATGAGATATTGACTCGTTTCCACGACATATTAAGGCGTGGCCATCAGATTATCCTCAATCTTATGGCCTAAGGGCACCAATTATCTCTTCCGTGCTGTCTACTTTTCCTCCAGATGGCTTTTTCTACCGGTACATTGTCAATCTAGTGCTTGCGCATATCCGTAGTTAGATTAAGAATTGAGGGTCTTGAAGCGTCCTGTTGATTGAATAAATGACGCTACAATCTCCAACTTGTTCTTTGTTTGCTCTGTTTTTTCGCCATCTAGTGGTGTTAGTAGAGTGGCAAGATTTATGTTTCTGATTCCCAGGTCTTTTGATACTCTAGTGTACATTCTTTGTCTTTCTTCCTCATACTGTTGGCATTCTAGTAGCGTGCTTCTGTTTCCTTTTTTCATAATTGCAGAGTGGTGAGGAATTGGTCTGTCCCACCTTTTGTCTGTAAGTATTTAATATTGAGTATCCTGTTCTTAATTGGATGAAAGTTGAGAACATATGTTTACTTGGATAATCATATATTGGTTTTTGAGAAACTGCTGGGATTTTCTCAAATAGTTCTCTGCCCTTATCTCCGATGGTCCATCTTCTTTGCCATTTTATTTCTGTACTCTTTTCTGCTGCTTTTTTGATGTCCTGCAGAGTTATGATGTTATCTTCTGGTGGTAAATGTCTCGCTTCTTCTGCTGCTTCTTTGGCAATGAGGTCTGCTTCATCGTTTCCTGATATTCCTGCATGGCCGGGTGTCCACAGGTATTGTTGTTGCACTCCCTTCAGCCTAAGGTCTTCCATATATTCTTTTATATCTCTGATAACGTCAATATAGTTCTTAGCTGTGTAGTTGAGGGTGAGAAGCCCTACTGTACACTGGCTATCCGAGAATATTTTAATGGAGTTTATGGCTCTATGCAGGTTTTCCTGTATGATACATTCCAGAACAAGGAGTATATAGCTACCACAATATATTCATGTTCGACAACTCTCTACAATAAAAACTGTTTAATTTAAGTTTAAATGAAAATTTTTCTCTGAATTAGAAGACTTCATAGAAACAAGACACCGTATCTTAAACTTGAAAACTTTATGTGTCTTAATCTTCTCTTTTCACCTGATCTAATTCAGAATATGCTTTTTTCGTTTATTTTGTTTCGAGCCGTTTGAGAAAAACCGTATTTTTTCACTTTTACTTGATATTGGTTAACCCCCCATTCGCCACCTACTAGCAAATCGGTAGATTATTCAGTAATTGATTTTTTACCTAGTTTCATGAGTATTTATTTATCTTTTTGGGGGCGATTAATTTTTGAAATCATGAGTTTTGCACAAACTGCACAGGTAAATTGATTTTATATCAAGAGTTGTCGCGCATTGGCCGAAGCAGATAGATTGGCACTTTCTTTACTGATATTGCTAGAGTATGGCCACCAGTTCTGCCTGTACATGTAGGATGGAGCCTCTTTGGGCTACTGGTCTACGAAGTCGAACTGCGACTTACTGTGTTCAGAATAGATGAAGGCACCTGCTCCACACGGTCCAGGATTTCCTAGGCACGACCCATCGGTAAATGCTACTGCCTGAGGCCTTCAACAACGAGCTTTGCTCCTACCCAAAGCTATCTCGTGGCCACGACCTAGTATGTCGTGGGAACGAGTTAATATCTCGTGGCCACCATATAGCTACCTCGTAGCCACGGCTAAGTATGTCGTGGTAACGAGATAGTATCTCGTGGCCACGAGAAAAAAAAACCACATGTCCACACCATGCTTCCGTATAAAACTGACATTACCTACAGGAAAATAGTTATGTTTATTATACTATAGGGAAACGAGATAGAGAAAGGGGAGGTTTGGGTACCCATAAACCGGTTTAACCCTACCGCTGGCTGTTGCCAGTGTCGGTACCAAGTCCGGCTATCCCGAGTTCCTATCGTTATTTATGTTTGTCTTTTGTCATTTTATTGTTTTTCTTGTGCAGTTCCCTAGTTGATTGTGACATGTGATTGTAATGTTCGGCCATTGTAAGTGTTTCCTGTTATCTTCCCTTCATTACATTTATTTAGATAATTGCCAGTTTTGTCCGTATTTCACATCATTTTCCACAGAAAAAATTGATGTCGTATAATGATAGTGTGTTCATGGTTGTTGTTGTCATAGTCGACGTCGTCTTAAGACACTTTTGTTAATAACTTTAGTTTCAGTCGATCAAGCCTTATGAAATTTTGAGACAATAGAGAGGAAAAGCAATGAAAACGTGTACGCGTTCGTGTACTTATAGCATACATGTACACGTTTTCGGGGGGAAGGGGGGGGGGGGGGGGGGACGCGTACAAGTACACGTACAAGTTGACGTTGCTGAACTCTCTAATGTTCATTGATTTGGTTATTTTGGTCTCACCAAAAAGGGACAAAAGGGGCAAATTTGTTTTTTTTTCATATTTTTGGCTGTAAAATATTTATCATTTGATTTTGATTGGGTCACTTTCAGTGAGCCCCTGAGGAAATTTCCAGTCTGTCTTGTGTCAACCGATTTTGCGTCGCAAATACCTTTTATGAGAAAATGGGGCCCAACAGGGGCAAATCTCAATTTAAAAAAAAAATTATTCCGATCTTGATGCATTTTTTTCCAATGGATTCCTTTTGCAAAAATTAACAAGGGTTTAACCATCAGCATTTTTATTTATTAGTATCCTTTCTGAGCTATATGGGGCCAAAGGTGTCCAAAATGCAAATGTGCAGGTTGCCTAGAATTTTTATTTTTCAACGGATTTCTTTCTTTGGATTCCTCTTTGGCCACTCCAGATTAATTACTTGTTCGTCCTACCGCCCGCATGGTTATTGGCTCAGTCGAGAATTTTTTTTTCTAAAACCCGCATCAGTCACGGAGCCGTCCGCATTTCTTCCGATGTTTACATCGAAAAAAGAGTTTTTTTCAACTCTTTTCTCAAAGACTTTTTATCGTAAAAAGATTGTTTATAAGAGAAAAGTGCCAGCTTTTCCGAGCCGTTTATGGTCCCTGTCTTATCAGTGAAAACACGGCACGGCTACAGAATGCGATACAGAAACGACAGAGCCAAAGTAAAATATCTCTTAGTATGAGCTATGACGACTGACATTTATATCACAGTTTATAAGGAAACCCCGATGGTATTGAAATGAGTATTGACATGCATTTAAGGCACTACAAAACTGAATTTCAACCGAATGTATATAATGTAGAATCGCTGTACACCTATCAGCACTTTCCGGTATTTGGTTTGATTTTTCCCCTTACCCCTGCCAGTCGTTTCAAGACAACACTTGGAATTCCTTTGGGTGCACATGCCATCCATTCTATGCTTGTTCCAATATGTGCTAGTGGAATAGACATATATACTTCAATTTAAAAGCATTCACGTTTTCAAGAAAACTTAATGGTATATTTTTCTTCCTTGGCTCGTCTTTACGAAGGCGTTATCTGTTTCCCTTTTGACATCGTGTAAATGTAATGTCCGGGGCTTTTCCAGAATTTCCATGAAAAAGTTTTTGGGTTGATTGATTTATCAATACAACACAAACACTTGAACAAAATGAAAATGCCGCTTTGCTATTATGGTGTCAGCACAACAAACTACAAAACTACCCCCTTAACTTGATAAACACAAACCAATGGCCTACAAAGGTTGTTCTCTGATTTAATACCGGGCAGAGGCATTTGATAAGGGTTGGACATGTGATGTTTTAGACACTGGAAAGACCGTGTTCACAACAGTAGGCAATGCATTGTGTTAAGTTTGACCATTGTCACAAGAAACTTGAAAAAAAAGGTTGTTCGGGACCCCGTGTTTCAAGAAATTCCACGACTATAATTATTTTCCAAATATCTCCACACAGTACCAGCTATTACATCAGTAAAATTAGATTAATTTTGCATAGACTTGTCTAAAATGTCTATGGTTTCTTTCAATATTTTATACATGCCTTCTTGATTTTATACCAAACAATTTAATTTATTTTCATAATTATTAAGTCACTTATGGTATTTTGTCTTTTCAATTCGGGGGTACCGGTGATCTTTTAACTTTGTATTATTAATACAGATAATCATTTTTGTATGTTTTTTTTATTTCAATAAGGGAAAGTCTACGATTTTTTTTTACTTTTCGCCTAATTCGATTAACTTCATATCGAAAATGCTTCGTGCTATATTACAAAGGTGTACCTTTTTATTATCAAAGATATTTGTAGTTAAAAGATGACCGTAATACAGTTATGGGTATCGCCATTTTGGATCGGAAAAAATATGTTGCTATTGTACCAAAGAATGTGAATTTAGGCTGTCGACATTTACATAAAGATCTGACTTAGGCATCAATCCCACAAATTCAGAATTGTTGTATTTTGGATTGCTTGATAGGTGGAAGGTGGGTGGGTTGTGTTTTCTGCCATGATTGATGTTCCCGTTATCTTTCGTTTTCTATTTTACAAAATTTTCGAACTGGGAGAAAATATGATTTGCAAAACAATTGACAATATATTTGTATGATGTATTGTGATGAATGACGTGCATGGAGCAGATTCACAGTACTTGATGATACTTCCTATTCTTATAAAATGATTTTGTGGTTTGTTACTTAGGTATTTGTTTTTCAGTAAGACAAATTAAAATGTTGTTTAGTTACTTTGAACAGATGCAAAGATCTGAAATGCAAATTGAGTTAGACAATATATATGTATAAGTTACACCAGTTCAGAGACAATTTGTCATTTGACGCTCTTTCTTGATATTTGTAGAATACATGTAAAAAAATTCATTGTCTTAAACAACAAAAATTAATAAAATCCATTTCAAAGAATCGACAATAAAAAAAATCGAGCAACAAATTATCCAGCTCTGGTAGTTTTAATACTAGTACATGATTTTTATTCAAGATTGTCCGAACAGATACTAGCAAAATTCCTGTTTTAAGCAACACACCAGGAATCAGAATAATTGTAAAGGTATTTCTGGAAACTGCATAAATGACTTCACACAAAAAAAAAAAAAAAAAAAAATGTCGCTCGCCTAAGATAACATCTGTCGCTTCAAATAATCAAATCCTAGGAAATAAGCAAATAAAAAAATTCGCTCACTCTCTCCATTTTTTGGGTTTAGTGTCCGACGAACAAGTATTTAATTTGGAGTGGCCTTGTTGTAAGCTTTCAGTAATATCCCAACGGATGTGGTGTAGCTTTTACCGTTTCCGGGCTGTGAGTGATCATAGCGGCCAAATTTGCAATTTTTCAAAATAAAATATTTAATTTCCCTCAGATTTCAATGTATTTTTTTTAATCCCTCTTGTTGTACACTTTCAGTGGTAGGTCTTCGGATTTTGGATATACAATGTAGCTCTTACCGTTTCCGAGCTTTTAGGGATCAAAGGGGCCAAATTGCAATTTTTCATATCTACAACTTTTATTTTCTATCGAATTTAAATGGGCATTGTTTCTTTGGATTCCTTTTAGTGAAATGTTTCAGAAGAATATTGACCGATTTGACATATCTCTTATCGGGCTCAATATATTTGGCCGAATTTTGGGATTAACGGACATTACAAATAGAAGAATAAAATGCAAATACAATTGGCCAAAAAATTTACCTGTATTTTCAATTCATACAAAATTAATTAAATGATTAACCATTAATGTCATGACGAATTTATATAGGTACTTTTTCTTTTTTATCATTCTTTTGTGTGGTTATTTTCCTCTACACTTATAGGGATTTACCAAGTTTAGTATACAACTGTACAGACAATTATGTTTTTCCCTTTGACGAATAAGTAGTCAATGAGACAAGAAATGTTTGATATACCGGGAATATAGATACAGTATAGACTTGGCTTTAAAATCAGAGGATATATCATGGAGGTGTAACAAAAGGGGATTGCAAAGGCATGTCCATGACCAATACAGATACAAAATTAGTTATAACTTCTAAATTGGATCATATGCACAGGCATTACTAGCTACAAAAAAACTTTTAGCAGGAGCTATTGAAATATATGTTTAAACAATTTAGTGGTTCTTGCTAAATCATTTGTTTGCAAAAAATAAAAAAAAATATTTACTCGGAAATATAAAAATTGCTTGTATTTATCTGGGGTTTTAAATCAGCTATTTGTAATGATATTTTTCGTGCTTTTGTGATATTTTTTTTCTTGCATTTGTAAGGTGAATTCGGGCAATTGTAATGCTTTACTCTTACTGTTTCAAAGCTATAATATGCAAAACAGGGCCCAAATTGCATTATTTGTTTCAAAATATGTAAGATGTTTATTTTTTCATTGGATTTTAATTTGGTTTTTATTAGATTTCTCTTGATGTAAGCTTCCAATTGCAAGTAAACAGATTTGCGTAGCACTTTCCGTTTCAGAATTATAAGGGATCAAAAGGACTATTTTTAAAAATTTTCTCTAGTTTGTGTCCATTTAATTACTTTGTCCAGGTAGTCCCCGGACCGAATAGCGTATCTGCCCTAGAAAATGAGTTCGCTGTACTCATCGGTATAACAGCAATTTTTTTATTGCAACAGAAATTCATACATTCCTAGTATATGAATCCATCAGGTGATTATCCGATTTCCCGTGCAAAGGTGTCGAAAGCGCCATTTTAAAATTGGCGCCCATGATTTCAAAAAATTTACCTCACAGTTGAAAACTCTATATAATTTAAACAGAAACAGAAATCATGTTCTTATAACATGTTATACGTTTGAGGAAAGGATTCACCTATACACAAGTACCGTATTTTTGTGTCTATGGCAACCGGAAGTGAGCTCGTTACGCGTTTTAAGCTCTTTCAAAGCAAACAAACCAAAATCTGGTATTGT
Source organism: Modiolus philippinarum (assembly GCA_002080025.1). Classification (NCBI taxonomy): domain Eukaryota; kingdom Metazoa; phylum Mollusca; class Bivalvia; order Mytilida; family Modiolidae; genus Modiolus; species Modiolus philippinarum. The sequence continues at coordinate 14,890 of MJUU01045956.1, read as the reverse complement.
TTTTAACTTTTTAATGCAACGCAAGTTAATAAAAGCGACCGTATTAGCAAATTATACAAAACAAACATTAAACAAACTAAAACAAAGCAAAAAACCTGATTTAAATCCGTAAAACCAAAGACGAGATACAAAAACAAAGAGAGCTATGTACATGGTAAAAAAGGCCTGTCATCTAATGCATGACCTCTCTGCCATGATTATATCTATTTGAATGTTACATTTAATCCGAATCAGTCTATATGGTAAAAGGGATCCCATACCAAGTCAGGGTGACAGTCCACAAAGGAGATAATAAATTATATATTTATATTTTTAAAATAAAGATAATAAAATAGTCTGCATGCATTATATTGCAAAACCCCATAAAAATATTGATAACATACATAAAGGTATTTACAAAATTACGGAAACCTATGTGCATATGTATAAAATAACAATATGATCGCAATAAATCATTATTTACATAACCAACAACCCGTTACTGTGAAACATTAACCATGCTAGTTTGGATCTTTTTCATTGCCTGATTTTCTATCAGATGGAAAATTGTTAACACCCACATCATTGTTTTGGTAAATGTTCTGACAATTCTCGCCACCTTCACACAAACAAGCTTCAGTTCCACGTAATTCAGCTGCTTTACAGAACACCGAAGTGCATAATTTTAGGATTTGAAACCAGACTTGACCATTTTTGTGGTTTGTTTAGGCATTGGTTCAAGCGTCGTAAGTACAGTAACCATTATCACTTTTTGTCCACCCTCAACCATATGGATTTGATATTGCAGGATTTGGCTGCAATGAAGATAGTCAAATTAAAGCTAGGTATTATTCTCGTTTGAAGAGCTGCAAAAGAGCCTTCTGGGTTTGGGTAAAGCTCACTCTGTGACCCCTTTTTGCAAATAGTTTATACTGCATTTTGTTTCAACTTGCACTTGTTGGAGATCCGTTGTAAATGCGCAGGACATGCTGTTCTAAATTATCTGTGATCTCATCGAAGGGCAGTGTAGAGGGCTTGGGCGAGAGAATAAATATTTTGATTTGAACAGTTCCCAAGATCTGACATTTCCTTATTTTACAAGGCAACTTGTTGAATCGCAACCAGTAATACCATTGGAGGCAGGCAGAGTTTTACACAAGTTTAGTTTAAGAATACCTGCAATTGATATGGGCTTGTAACCTCGTCCACCTTGAGACAAATGCAACCAAATTTAAACACCAAGATCAAACGAAAACAAGACAAGGAGAACGAGAATATCAGTGTCAGGAGAATGAGAAATAATGCGTTAAAATGCAGATGATGCAGCAGCTGAGGCATAAAATATCATTCGTGTACCCCTTTCTTCACTATTACTGCTAGACAAATCTATGCCGTGGCCTCAAAAAGAACTCGAATTTGACATTTATTCGGTTAACAACCCTGTGCTTGGAATACGACAGTGGAAATAAGCGCTTCCATTGCTGTATTTGCCATGAATATGACGCTGTGGCAACTACTACTAGTCTGTGCATTGAATGTGACTCTATCCCCATAATGACTTTTTAGCTGTTCTTTTAGTCGATGAGATGGATAACCTGGACTATCGACACCATCCTAATGGAAATATTGTTTATATTTATCAAGAAGCGTTTGAAGTTCAAGCACCTCGCGTTCATGGAATAATGGTTCATCAATTTTAGAATCTAATTTGTAAAACACTACTTGGTATAGATCGACTCTGGAGATATTTGTCACAAGATTTCGATTTGATTTTTCTCTCGGATACATATGCTTGGTGATATTTGCTATGGTACTGAGCACCAACAGCAACCAAATCAGATACATCTGATAAGGACCCAATCGCCGTATCATTCAGCACTTGCACATACGTTTTTCAAAGCAACTGGTTTGTAGCTTTTCGTATGGGTCTCTTTTTCTAGCCATTATGCCGGAATATTACTGAATAAAATCATAGACTTCCAGTCAAAGTTTGCAGCAGAAGATCGAGTAGAAAGACCATCAAGTGTATTTAGCTTTTGTGCAAGCGGGTCCAATGACGATATACTGCTGGTACATTTTGACTTGAACTTTTTCAATTGTTTGGTAAAAAATTTATAGCATAAATTGTTACTTGAAGTTCTGCGTAAGGCACACTTGGTTTTTCAATGCTACTTCTCAGTTCCCTGTCGAATGAATCATGTTGAACTTTGTCGATTCTGTCATTAGCTAATTGCAGTACAGTAGAAATGCCCTGCTTTGTACAAACGATTGTACTTCCTCGACAGGCAGTCGACGGGCAGATCCCTTGATGCAACATAATCCACATTTGGATACAACACGTCACATCTTTGTCGATGGTTGCAAGAGTTAACATTTAACCTCTTTTATGTCTGAGGAATCCATTACTTCGAAAAGTTTTGTTTGGGTATATAAAAAGCCACAGAAACAAATAATCAGATCAAAACAAAACAGAACAAGATTAGCAATTACAACAAACGAATGAAAAAAGGAGGAAAATGAGTTGTTTCGACTCAATAAAATTAAGGTTAAACAGAACCTAGCAAAATGAGCTACTTCGGCTCAAACTGCAAACTACATTGTCATTGAGAAATTACAAACAAAAGATAATGTCAATCAATCAATTAATGCAAAAATATATTTCGATCAGCATTTAATTGAATAAGATGCGACATAGTTCCAAAAATTAATTCTACACCATGTATGGTCATTCAACTCCCATACGATCTGTAACCTTCTGGAACACCTATGACCCAACCCCATCTTCCTTGGCTCTCCTGAGCTGGCACATCCCGTCTATTCGGGCATGGTTGCTTATTTTATTTAGAGCTTACTAAGCAACATTTGGGAGACTACAGAATTGTAGCTGACCGTAGACCCTTTTCTGAATTTAACAAAAAAGCAGCTTCAACCAATTTGCCATAGTAATTCAAAACAAAACTACTCTTTATGTAAATAAATATTAAAATATATTCACAGAAGTGCTTAAGACCGATATAAAACTATTTAATGTTTGAATAAGATCAGATTTAAAATGTTCAACGAATTAAATGTGACGAAAAACAAACAAATCTAGTCTCCTGAATCACATATGGACATCATACGCAAGGACGAAAATCTGTTGTATCTCGATAGGAATGCCTCTAAATAAGATTATAAAAGTTGAAATGACAGGAAAACGATAACATAAAGATGAGTAAATCATTTCATTGATAAAATTATCAATCCTCAATGAAACTGAAATAGACGATTCAATGCTATGATGAGACTTGATTTTTGTGTATGCTGCTGTAAATGGAATATTTGTATTTCTGGCGTAATATGCACCAATTTCAACAGAAATATGACGAATCAAAATGAAAATCATCATAATAGAGTATTTAAATAGAATATACTCCATTACTTAATATTCCAATGCCCCAAAGTCTTCAAAGAACACTTTCGGAGACAAAAAAATCGATTTTTATCGATATTAATGTCGAAACTTAAATTTTGGCTTATCAGATTATCAAATGTGATTAACTTATTACATTTCAAATGTTTAAAACATTTTATACTGACCTAAACCACAAAATATTTAAGACTTAGAAAATAATGCGGAAAAATGACGTCTTCACTTCACCAGCCAATAGAATCTTCCTGCACGGGAAATCGTTAAATCACCTGATGGAATGTTAAAATATAAGTATTTTTGTATGCGAATACCTAAAAAAATTGCTGTTATACCTTTGAGTACAGCGAACCATTTGTCAAAATCTTCGGTCCGGGGACTAAGGTCTTAATTGAGTCCATCCCACTGCTGTGTCCACATTCCCTTTACATTTCACTTGAATGTTCAAATTTCAGTGGTCGACATGCTGCGGTTGTATTTTGCTGCGCTCGGCGTAGTCCTTTATTATTTCATGATATTATTTGTGTGATGTGATTGGTTCATTTGACGCCACTTGACGATCTGTAAACATAGACAATAACAGTACATTGGCTTGACATAAACGCAATATAAGGATGAGGCTAAGAAACGCGGGAAAATGCGAGCCTTTGGCGAGCATTTTCACCGTTTCGAGCCGAATCCTTATTCTCCGTTTATGCCAAGTCAATGTACTATTATTGTTGTTATACTGCAACTATAACGGGTAAAATAAATCGGTAAAAAGGAAAATTTAAAAAGTGAAGAGGACGTCTTTAAGTTGTGATGAATCCATGCTTTCTTGCAACGTCTTTGAACAATCACTACGAAAACTCATTATTAACGTCATTGGCAAGGTGATATACAGTCAGTGGCTCTATATTAGTCAATTTAGTTTACTTACGCAAATAGTGAGGTTGTAGTATAAATAGTGCAAACATGGTATTTCCATAAATAGTACCTGACGTTTTACATTTGGAAACGTTAGTTTTTCCACAGATTTAATTTGCTAACACAACGAAATATACGTGCTAAATAAAACAAGAAAATGTCACAAAATAATAAAACAATATTTTTTTAATTGTTTTATTTTTCAGAACAATAAATGGATATACAAAGACAACTCGCGGATAATTAAATGTACAACACATATACAAGACGCCAAATAAAATAGCGACAATTGATATTAATTTAATAAACTTTTTTAAAAAGAAAGATAAAGTATATATATATAATATTAATAATAATGACTATTAACCACTGAGTACTGCTTCCGAAAATTCCCACTTTTTCTTTACGAAAACTCATATAGTATGTAGATAATTTTTCAATAACAATAGAAAATTTTAAAAATTCAAGTCCCCCTCGAAAAGATAGATCAGTACCCTTGCATCTGCACATATAAATATAATATTTTAATATAAGACAAATATTGTTAACATGGCATTTTGAGGATTTTCATCTTGAAATCCTAAAATGACAGTCTGTGCATTTGCAGAAAAATCAATCCCTACAGTTTTCAATAAATTCTCCACAGACATCCATAAGTTTTTAACTACATTACATTCCCAAAAGATGATATTCTCAATATATAATGATTAAAAATATTTACATAATTTGGATTCCCCCTTAATTTTTTGTATAAATTTACATTTAACATCGTCAATTTTTTCTCCCTCTAAAATTATTTTCTTCCAAGTACTTGGGATAGCAGTTAATACACTGTTATACTGCATGAAATTATTCTGAAGATGAAATTTAATTTTCAATTCCCCCCACGAGTAAAATTATGTTATCTTCTGCTACAATATCATTAATGAAAAATATGTTATTTTCACACCATAAAGGGTAAAAAAAAACACATTTCCATTGATTTTTAAATTGTTGTTTAGCCATATGGGTTGACTCGGGATATCAACAGCCTCTGTACATTGTTTAAGTTTAGAAAAGTTTACAAGGATATCCCTCCAGAAAGGATTTAATTTTCTTGCCAGGATATCTAATCCTTCCTTATTATAATTTAATATCTTATCATCACCCCATTTTTGGATCTGTCCGAACAGTAAAATTTTCCATTGAGAGAAATTAAGGGGATCAAGAAGTTTATGGAGCCATGTAAATTTTAACGCATAGCAAAACGATTGTATATGTGGCATCTTCAAGCCTCCATTCTCATACCCGTTAACAATAACATTCCTTTTAATTTTGTCTTTTTTACCATCCCATAGAAAATTAAAAAAAGGTATCTTGAATTTCTTTAAATATGTGAACCGGGGGGTTTGGTAACACGGTAAAACACTGTACAAAAATTGGGAGGGCCAAAGTTTTTAAAACAGTAATTCTTCCGAGATATATGAGTTCTCTGTATGCCCAAGAGTTTAAAAGTGTTTTGACTCTTTTGATTTTTTCAGTAAAATTACACAGAGTTTTGTCTTCCTCAAACAAACAATAACTGATACCTAATAATTTGAATTTACCAGACCAATTCCAAGATAAATTTTTCTCTGGCAGAATCTTTTCCTTACATCCTTTTCTTGAACCAACCCATATGGCTTCTGTCTTATCCAGATTTATTCTCAATCCAGCACATTCAGCAAATTTATCAAAAATATAGAGACATGTGTCAAGTGACTTTGGATTGTCATCCAAAACAAGTGAAGAGTCATCTGAAATAATAATAAAACAATTATAGCATGGTAAGTTCGGTCAATACATGGATTTATCATCCTTTTTTTTCATATATTTTAGGTTTTATTTTACCAGTGTCAATTATGATAGTTAGATCCAGAAAAGGGCATTATTTGGAATAATTTTTAGCTTTATTGAATTGCACTTCTTGTGAGTAATTGATGTGTACATTATCTAAAAACTAGGGATTGTCAATCATTTAATGATATCAATATACCTGCTATTATCATTGAAAATAGAAATAGATTAATAGTATGGTTTCGTTTTAAAGTTTTTTCATGGGGTCTCGTTCGTAACAGAACAGAAAAAGATCTGCAATTAGAGGTACACAATTTGTACCCATGGGAATACCTATGACCTGGTGATTAATAGTGTTGCCAAAACAAACCAAAATGTTGCTCAGCAAAAGATGAGTGCAATAATCATATCATCACATGTCCAGGAATATTGATTATTGTAGGTGATGTTAGAGACGAGTCCTTGCTTTTTGTTACAACAAATAAAATGCAGACCAGAAAATTTAAAATACCATTTAATAAGTTAATAAGTTGTCCCAATTTGCATTTAATCAAATTATGTGGAAGGGTTGTATAAAGTATAGAAACATCATAACTGTCGATGGATGAGACTAGTCTATGAATTGATTGTAATTTATCTAAAACTTCAATAGAATTTTTCACACTCCAAAAGTGATTTACACCAGTGTTTTGATAAGTTGTTTTCAAAGTACTTAAAAACCAACTCCTTTATACAGGTAAGTGAACTAGTTAAATGGATTGTTAAATTAGTGTTAGACCACTTACTAGATACTGGAATAAAACGATGTTGATGCGATTTTTGTGAAGCTTAGGAACACAGTACATGGTAGACAAGGTGTTATTTTTAGGTGGAACTTAAAGCATTTCTGTATCCTTATAATGTTGTTTGGTTAACTTTTTTTCGTCCCAATTGGTACGCTTGAAAGTGTTTGACTTGTCCAGTTCATTATTTCTTTATTCGTTTGAAGTCTAAATCATACAAGAATCAGTAAAAAATTAAATTGATAATTGTTGAATGACAGATCGTCAAGTATTAAATCTAATGACGTCATATAGATAATGTGTTTTATCTTCATCTTCTTCACCACTTTGAACTAAAAGTAAAAGGAACTATTGATATGTCATCATCAGTATTATGGACTTGAATACTTTGAACGTCAGCAACTTTAAAATCTATGGCATATGAAGTCAGCTTTTCGAATTAAATGAGAACCCAAAACACACCTTTTTTGCAGGGGACGGCCTAAAGACTGTTATGGCCAAGTTTTGTTGCAGTTGGCTCAGCAGTTTCAGAGGACAAGATCTATGAATATGTTTTCCAATAGGATCCAATGTTAAATTATGATCCCAATTAGCGGCAATCCAGGGTAAAGCGTTGCCTTGAAAAACACCCTTTTGCAGGTGACCATCTAAAGACTATTGTGGCCACAAGTTTGGTTCCAATTACTTAACTAGTCTCAGAGGGAAAGCTCTTGAATATATTTTCTCACAAGGTCCAATATAAAACTGTGTTCCCCGATGGTGGCTATCTTGGATAGGATGCAGATCTGCTAGCTAATAATTTTAAAGGGGACCACCGAAGAACTATTTTGATCAAGTTAAGAATTGGTCTAAGAGACCACAATCTTTAAAATGTTTTGCCATTGGTTCCAATGTTTAACTATGTTCCCAACTGGAAGCATTCTTTGATGAGGTGTTGACCTGTCGGATATCTTTTTTAGAAGGGACCATACAAGGACCATTGTATCTAAGTTTGGTTCTAATTTGGATAGTAGTTTAAGAGAAGATCCTTAAATGTGTTTACAAAGGGTCCCTCATTAAACCATACTCCCTGTCGCGGCCATATAAGTAGAGACCTATTATAGGATACCTTGTTTGGGAAAGGACCATCTATGGACCATTCCTAATTTTGGTTCTAATCTGACAAGAAGTTTCTGAGATCTTTAAATGAGTTTTGTCATAGGTTGTCTTTCTGAGGTATTGACCTGTCAGATAACTTTTAGAAGGGACAAGCTACGGACAATCGTGACTAAGTTTTGTTCTAATAAGGCTTGCTTGTGGTCTCGGGAAGATCTTTATATGTGATGCGATTTCTGTATAGTTCAATGTTAAACTTTATTTCCCGTTTGCGGCTATCTTGGATGAAATACGGAACTGCTGGATACTTTTATTAGTAGTAGAGCACGTCACCTTAGATCCCATTCAGCCCATGCTAGATCGCTAAATTTAATAAAATATACAAATGAGCTAATTAACCACGCCCATTTTCCTTGTTTGGTCATAAACCCTACTTCCAAGCGTCAAGAACGTAGAGCACCGTGAGCGTAGCGAAATGGTGTGAGAGTGGTGTGACGGTTGGGGTGGGGCAACCGGGTTCAGTATTCTAACCCAAAACCTCTTTCCATTGTTTTATTCTATTTTGATACCTCCTTTTGTGCTGTTTGATTCTTGTGTATTGGGGTTTGTACTCTATCCAGACTTTTATGTTGGTATCGATTTGTCTTCTGTTATCTCTAACCTTTTTTCTGGTTTCCCATACCGATCTCGGTTAACTCTCTTTGTTTTTATACTCTTGAGCCCATGTTTGGTTTTCTTCTTACGTCACCCCTTCTAGTATATCTTTTTTTTTATTGTTATCCATTTTTATTGTTTTGTAAAATTATTGATTTGTGGTGCATTTCCTTTTATTGCTTCTTGTATCTATATACTTTTCATTCAATTAGGCAATAAATAATACACTAATTTACATATATACATATTTTATTTTCCCCGTCATAAAGCAGTCATGGGGTAGGGTATGGGGAATGGAAGGTTCCTAAAATAATAATAAAAAAATATAATAAAATGATAAAAAAAAAAAAAAAATGTGTTACTATTGTCTTTTCTTTCCCCCTCCTTTCCCTTTCAGGCCCAATCCTCCTCTCAATTTCACAATGAGCACGCGAGCAATATGAGCAGCGAAAACGAACAGCATGGGCATGCCTTTTAACTGCGAATTTATAGCTTTTCCCACCACAAGATACAAGACACTTGTCACCACCACCGCTGAATTCCCGACATGAGCACGCGAGCAGCACGAGCAGCGAAATGAACACGCGAGCAGTGAAAATGAGCAGCGTGAGCACGTGAATATACCCTTTAACAGCGAATATGTAGCATTTCCCACCCCACAGCGGCTGCAGCAGCAGCAGCAATATTCCCGAAATGAGCACGCGAGCAGTACGAGCAGCGAAAACGAGCAGCGTGACCATGCCTTTAAACAGCGAATTTATAGCTTTTCCCATCACAAGATACAAGACACTTGTCACCACCACCATATACCGCTGAATTCCCGAGGTGAGCACGCGAGCAGCCCGAGCAGCGAAATGAACACGCGAGCAGTGAAAACGAGCAGCGAAATGAGCATGTGGGCAAACCCTTAAACAGCGAATATGTAGCATTTCCCACCCCACAGCGGCTGCAGCAGCAGCAGCAATTTTCCCGAGATGAGCACGCGAGCATACCCTTAAAAAAGCGAATTTGTCGCTTTTCCCACCGCACAGCGGCAGCAGCAGCTGCAGCAGTAACACCCGAGATGAGCACGCGAGCAGCACGAGCAGCGAAATGAGCACACGAGCAGTGAAACGAGCATGCGAGCAGCGACATTCCGAATCTGACCGTATTTAAAGTTATGTTCTGTAAAATATCGTCATTCGTACTTCGAATCCAGAGATGGGGAAGACGTCTATAATGTATCACTGCGACCTTTGTGAATACACGACCAATCGTCACTTCAATCTCGTTCGCCACAAGAGTCAGTTTTTGTCGATTTCCAGAGTTATCGTTCGTTTCCCGTATAAAGTATATAACAATCCTTGGTAACTTTGAGCTCCTACAGCGATTGGTGAAGGTTTCAAGTCTCTATCTATTACTGTTTGGAAGATAGGGTACCCGAAAATTCGGTAAATGGCCCAAAATACAATGTTTTCTTAGTTAAGTACTATAGCAATGTGATATATGTTTTCGGGGCAACTTTGACCGTCTAAATCGAATGGTGACATTCATTAATTCTTATCTCTAATATTTGGGGTGTAATGAGGGGTCCAAAATTTCGGGAAGGGCCCAAAATGCAATTGTTCCTGAGCCAAGTACTAAGGACATACTATATATGTTTTCGGGGTATCTTTGTCATTCTAAATCGAATAGAGACATGTGTTAAGCCCTATCTCTTATAGTATGGGTGTAAAAGGGTCCAAAACAAGGGGGTCATTTGGTGAATTTTAACAAAGGGCACTCTGCGTTTATCCAGGCTTGTGACTGGCTATCTTAAAGGATAGTCCGCATTACCCCCATCCCCCTTTTCTTCTGTGACTTCACATCGAGTCGTTGCTGTCTTCGATTGGTGGTGGTCGAACATGTCCAATACGTCATCTAACAGATATTTTCTTTTCTTCACTGCATATTGCCAAGATTCCCTGGTGTCGTAGTCTTCTTCAACTCTTAAACGTTTGGCTGTATCTCTTATCTTTTTGTGAATTGGATCTTTGTTGAAATCCTGCATCCAGACATCTTTTCCAGGTATTGATTTCTCATATGGTCTCTAAAAAGTTTATTCATGTCTTCAGATGCGGCTAAAGGAATCTTTTCGGAGTCGTGTTCTTCTTCCATCAACTCTTCTACTTTCTTGGTCTATTCTGCTTCGAGTTTGTCAAATGTTTGATTTACGATCAGCTTCCATGGAGACTCTTGGTCATCTTCATCGTAAGTGCATTCGTCGATGGACTCTTCTGATGTATTAGAGTCGTTACTTTCCTCGTTGCTATATACAGATTCGTCAGAGTGATTGCTTTCTTCTGATACGTTGGACTCTGTATCTGATTCAGTTGGGGAAGTATCTCCCATGTCGTGTTTCTGACACTTGTGGCGAACGAGATTGAAGTGACGATTGGTCGTGTATTCACAAAGGTCGCAGTGATACATTATAGACGTCTTCCTCTCTCTGGATTCGAAGTACGAATGACGATATTTTACAGAACATAACTTTAAATACGGTCAGATTGGGAATGTCGCTGCTCGCATGCTCGTTTCACTGCTCGTGTGCTTATTTCGCTGCTCGTGCTGCTCGCGTGCTCATCTCGGGTGTTGCTGCTGCAGCTGTGCGGTGGGAAAAGCGACAAATTCGCTTTTTAAGGGTATGCTCGTGTGCTCATCTCGGGAAAATTGCTGCTGCTGCTGCAGCCGCTGTGGGGTGGGAAATGCTACATATTCGCTGTTTAAGGGTTTGCCCACATGCTCATTTCGCTGCTCGTTTTCACTGCTCGCGTGTTCATTTCGCTGCTCGGGCTGCTCGCGTGCTCACCTCGGGAATTCAGCGGTATATGGTGGTGGTGACAAGTGTCTTGTATCTTGTGATGGGAAAAGCTATAAATTCGCTGTTTAAAAGCATGGTCACGCCACTCGTTTTCGCTGCTCGTACTGCTCGCGTGCTCATTTCGGGAATATTGCTGCTGCTGCTGCAGCCGCTGTGCGGTGGGAAATGCTACATATTCGCTGTTAAAGGGTATGTTCACGTGCTCATTCCGCTGCTCACGCTGCTCGTTTTCACTGCTCGCGTGCTCATTTCGCTGCTCGTGCTGCTCGCGTGCTCATGTCGGGAATTCAGCGGTGGTGGTGACAAGTGTCTTGTATCTTGTGGTGGGAAAAGCTATAAATTCGCAGTTTAAAGGCATGCCTATACTGTTCGTGTTCGCTGCTCGTATTGCTAGCGTGCTCATCTCGGGAATTTGAGAGGAGGATTGGGCCTGAAAGGGAAAGGAGGAGGAAAGAAAAGACAATAGTAACACATTTTTATTTATTTTTTTTTATCATTTTATTATTTCTTTTAATTATTTTTTTAGGAACCTTCCATTCCCCATACCCTACCCCATGACTGCTTTATGACGGGGAAAATAAATATGTATATATGTAAATTAGTGTATTATTTATTGCCTAATTGAATGAAAAGTATATAGATACAGGAAGCAATAAAAGGAAATACACCACAAATCAATAATTATACAAAACAATAAAAATGGATAACAATAAAAAAAAGATATACTAGAAGGGGTGACGTAAGAACAAAACCAAACATGGGCTCAAGAGTATAAAAACAAAGGGAGTTAACCGAGATCTGTATGGGAAACCAGAAAAAAGGTTAGAGATAACAGAAGACAAATCGATACCAACATAAAAGTCTGGATAGAGTACAAACCCCACTACACAAGAATCAAACAGCACAAAAGGAGGTATCAAAATAGAATAAAACAACGGAAAGAGGTTTTGGGTTAGAATACTGAACCCGGTTGCCCCACCCCAACCGTCACACCACTCTCACACCATTACGCTACGCTCACGGTGCTCTACGTTCTTGACGCTTGGAAGTAGGGTTTATGACCAAACAAGGAAAATGGGCGTGGTTAATTAGCTCATTTGCATATTTTATGAAATTTAGGGATTTAACATGGGCTGAATGGGATCTAAGGTGACGTGCTCTACTTTTATTATAAGGGACAATTTCACAACAAAAGTGAAGAAATTTGGCTATTATTTGTTAAGTAGTTTCAGAAAAGATCTATAAATGTTTCCATTAAGTCCAAGGTTAAACCGTGTTCCCTACTGGCGGACATCCTGGGTGATGTGCAAACATGCCAGATACCGTTTTAGAGACACCATTGTGATTAAGTTCTAATCGGACTAGTAGTTTCTGTGATCTTTGAATGTGTTTTCCTTAGGTCGTCTTGGATTAGGTACAGATTGACACCTCTTTTACAAGGAACAATCTAAGGATCATTCTGACTTAGTTTTGCTCTGCTTGAGTCAGCCTAGTAGTTTCAAAGACCTTTGTATGTGTTTTTCTTAGGGCCCAATAATAAACCTTGTTCTGTACTTGCGGCCATCTTGGATGATGCATGGACCTGCTGGACACTTTCTAAAAAGGACTGTTTAGGATCATCGTGGCTAAATTTGGATTTAATTGCAATTGTAGTTTCTGATATTTTTGAATGTGTTTCGAAGGGTCCAATATTAATCTGTATTGCCCTCTGGCTGCACACCCTGAATAAGATAAGAAACTGCAGGTTCATTTTTAGAGGTGACCATCTTGTTACCTTGTAACTAAGTTTGGTTCCATTTGAAGTAGTAGTTTCTGAGACCTTTGATTGTGTTTTCTCACAGGGTCTTATGTTAAATTATGTTTCCTGCAGGCGGCTATCTTAAATAGGTTTTGGATCTGCTAGGTAAAGTTTGAACTACCGAAGGACTATTGTGATCAAGTTTATTTCCACTTTGCATAGTAGATCTCTGAAAGTAATTTCCATTTATTACAATGTTTTATTGCGTCCCAAGCTAGCGGCAATTTCCAATGAGATACGGACCTTTCGGACGTTTTGTGGAAAGGAACAAGTAAAGAACATTGTGACTAAGTTTGGTTCTAATTTACCAGTCGTTTCTGAGATCTTTTGAATGTGTTTCCCAAGGTGTGTTACACGTTGGCGGATATGGATATGTATGAAAGATATGTTAAGGATGAGGTCTTTCCTTATTTTTTTATTATAATGCTGCTGATGGAATGTTACTCCTTGAAACGAGTGTACAGCATAACGACATTTACTGCTGATCATGCAACTTGGGTATTTGTGTATTTTCAACTCTGAGTAGCTTCTTTTGGTACCATTCAACATTTTCTTTTTTTTCTCACAGATTCTTTATTTCCAGACATACTAGAGGACTTTTTTCAAAGTTTGTTTCAATAACTGATTTTAAAAAAAATTCCCTAAATCTAAGTTCCATGGTAACACAAGGTATTTCATTTCCAAAGACTTAGAATTAGTTGACTACACTTGCTTCAACATTGTTGTTAAGTATCATAAAGTACACGTTCTTGTACAACTGACGACAATATGTGCCGAAAATGTTCTGCACATTATTGTCGCCGGCGACAATATGTGCCGATACGTCTGCACATATTGTCACCTGAGTCAAATTTTTGAAAACGTTGCATGTAATCCATTGCGATTAAAAATATCCATGACTAATGTGATATTTCTCCTCATCTCATAACTGTAAAATACCCTTTGTCAAGCCTCAGTGATTTTAGGTTAAAGAGTGCGTCAAATTTGTGCATGCTTGTGATATGGTTGATCATATGTCATTATTGTAATGGTTGGATTAAGTGAACAATTTTATTTTATTGTATATTTTGTGAGAATGATAGTAAATGTAAGAAACAAATCAATAAAAAGTGAATTTATTCATTGCAGTAGGTTATTAGCTGTTTGTTTTGGTCACATGACACACAGCATGGACAAATTGTGCGAAAATGGATGTAACTGTTACGATATCAATTTACATTGCTAAATCCAAACTGTTTGTGAAGGGCTTTCAGGCTAGCATAGTGGCTATGCTGGTTCATAACGTATACGTTTAGGGGGGACTTGTGTATTGGCACTGTTTTTGCAAATTTTTGCAAATTTTGGGGTAATTTTTTTTCCATGGAAACATACAGCGCATATATACTGTCAGAATGACACAGATGTCTATTTTATTTAAAGTATTTGTTCCAAGGATTCCAAAGAGGTATAGGTTTATATATCTGTCATTTCACACTTTTTCAGTAAAACTTTGTAAACAAGATGTGAATCTTTGAAAAACAGACACATGAGAAAAATCAAAGCTAAACGGTTACATGAGACCTTAGTGTGTTGCTTTAACTCGATGAAACACAAACATTTGCAAATGAGAGTGA
>MJUU01045955.1:50642-71051 GCA_002080025.1 Modiolus philippinarum | reverse complement strand
AGCGCCATACCATAATACGACCACAAAATTTTTGCGGTCGTATAAAAAAAAAGGTATCTAAAGCCTTTAAATTACACGAGTCCCGTTAACGAGTTAAAACAAATCTTCGGACCAGTTAAATTTTGGCTTGTCAAAAACAAAACAACCCAGAATAAGGCCTCTGACAATACACAGACAGTGAAACACAAAACTCACACGCTGAACTAAGCTTTCGTCAAAGTATCATACCACCAAAAGGGAATTCTTCCGCCCAGGTTGCATGTTAAAATAATACTTTATCAATAGAGTATTGATATTTCTATGGGATGATTGAAATAGTTCTTTATCCACTGTAATTAACCTTGCATATTGTTTGAAAGCTGAACATCTTAGGTACACCAAGTTTTAATAAATTTGTTTTGGTAAAAACAATGACATGACCATTTCACGAGTTGGCAGTGAAAGTCAAAGTTGATTTTTGATCAGTTGATAGTAGTATACTTCAGGTAGAGCGCATTTTCTTATTTTAAACTAAAGTTGTCCTCAAAACTTTTGTGGAGGCTCATTATATATCTAATTAATTTGGTAAGAAGTTTTGCTTTATTTGAAAAGACAGTAAATATGCTATGCTTCTCAGAAAAGGACCAATTTCACAAAGACAAATAGGGAAAAACCAATGGTGGTATTATACCTCAATACTACTTTTGTTTTCTCCATTCAGCATCTGTTGTGCATGCATCCATAACAGAAATATGTTTATATGCCGTTCAAGCAACCGAAATGCTCTTGTGTTTATGTAAAATCGTTTCACTGTTAGAACATTTTATCCATTTTAATTGCGGGATATCAATTGTATTAGCAAAGATGCACTTTATTTAATCCGTTGAAGATTCGATCCAATGACAAACCATTCTTCCGAAATCACCCGAAGTTTACCGAAGATAAATGTTCTATTAAGGGGGGTGTGAAATAGTTTTTCTTGAATAATTCTTTTAAATGATCACCAAATTCTTTCAAATCTGTGTGAATTACTTTATTTTCTCACTAACTCACTGTTTAAGTTCAAAAATATGATTTTGGTCAATCTGATTTTTCAAATTGAAGCACCTGTTTTTCTTCATAGTGCATTTCAACTGACAGGATCATGACATTAGAAAGCATTGCAATGCAACCTTTCTAAAAAAATTATTCAAAGTCACTCATGCATGAAATGTAAATCAAGGTGACCTAATATTTACCAGGAGCTACTTGACTACAGAAGACACATAATATATCTCTATGACTTGTAATATCCACTAGAAACACAAAATCCTTGATTTTGATAGTAAAATTTAATCCCTAATAATTAGATATTTCATCTCAAAAATTATAAATTTCCTGTACAATTAGATATTGACACTGTTAACTTAGTGATTACACTTCAAATAATTAGATATTTTACTGGTAAACTTAGAAAAAAGAAGGGAAACGGGGAATGTGTCAAAGAGACAACGACCCAAAGGGGAGTAATAACAACTCAAAGCCACCATAAGATCTTCAATGAACGGTGAGAAAACCCCACACTTAACGGTAGGTCGGAGTCGGCCCCTGAATAAAGAGTTATCAAGTTCAGCGAAATAAACATCATCCTAGACTCCTAAAGACATAAAGTAAACTAACTAGAAAAAAGACAAGACACACAAAGGCTTAATAAATTTCCTGACTTAGGACAGGCACAAACCTGCTGCGGCGGGGTTAAACTAGTTTTATTGGGCCCAAACCTTCCCCCTACAGCCATAATTAGGGATGTTCCTGTTAAATTAGGGATGTTTCTATTTAATTAGAGATGTTCCTTTTAAATTAGAGACTTTCCTACTAAAATGGACTCTTACATGTCTTACAAAAACTGCAGTAACTTAAGTAAATGGGGGTACAAAAAAAATTACCAAACGGAGTGGTCAAGAGCTGAAGTAGATGAGGCAAAAATACAAATCAGGTGGAAACCACCGTCAAAATTGTCAACTTCAATTGCAGACCTGTCAAGTCTCACGCTTTCGGCGTGAGAGTCACGATTTCTAACACCAAATCACGCTCTCACGCTCACCCCTTTCAATGTCACGCTTTTTTAATTTCCGAGAAAAATAGATTTCAAGTAGAAAAATGACCTTTTCATATTACGAAAAACCATAAATATGAGGTTGTTCTGCACATCCTTCCATAATACTGGTTCATTTTCTACTACAGGCCCTGAAGTAAAACATTTTTTTTTTCAATGGAAATCACAGATATGAAAGCTAATTTTATATTTTCCCTTTTTAATAAAAAATCTGGTTTTAAATTCTTTGTTTTTGCCATTTGAAATGCTCTCACTTTGCGTCTCTGAATTTTAAATTTGGAGGCTATTCTCCCACACGCCCTTGTCTCACTCTTGGAACCCAAACCCCCTTGACAGCTCTGCAATTGTCCTGTTCAGTTCATGAAAGAAATAAATGTTGTAGGTGACTTTATTCTTTACTAAAGCTTAATGACTACAAAAGACACATCTACAGTCATAATATCATTCCTCTAATAGTTATAGTATCTGAGGACTGGACTTAAGCCTAAGTCACTCATGTATGAAATGTAGGTCAATGTGACCCAACTTTTGTCTCCAGAGCTTTGTGATTACACAAGATGCTTTACAGACATTTATTATTCCTCTTAAAGAGTTGTACCTGAGATCTGGATTCTTACAAGAACTTTAAACTGTGTCATTCATGCATGAAATGTAGGTCAAATCAACCTCAAGTACTATCCAAGGTGCATCCATGGACAAAAGTTTATTTTAGTATTTATATGAAAGATACTAGTTAATGGTCATAATAATAGTATTCCTCAATTGGAATAATAAATATTCTTATTCTTAAACATGTAACACAGAAGTAACCAGTCATAACTGTGGTTCTGTTGAAGAGAAATAATGATCATTATACATAATTAATGAAGGGAAGATAACAGGAAACACTTACAATGGCCGAACATTACAATCACATGTCACAAGCATGATAAGTGTGACTCTGAATACATGTACATGTATGTTTAAGTTAATGGTAATCTGGTATCTGTTTGACAGGGATGAGATTCAAACATTTGATGACCCATGGAAATAACTGGGAAACAGCCTGGCGGAAGAATAAAATTATGTATAATAACGGAATCGGTCAGGATCGGACCCTAGGAAGTGTCACATCCCTGGTTTGATTAAGACTGGGGTAATTTTTAATACTGCAAACACCAAGCATCTGAAGTGAAAAGGGACAGGATTAAACAGATTGTTTCCATTTACTTTTTTTTTCTACTCATACAAATGTATATTTGTATCCATGTATACATGTAAGTTCATTTGAGGCACAAGCCAAGCACTTAATAATGTATCATAAAGTACAAGTTCTACAAGGACAATATAACGCAATAAGAAAAATACTATATTAAACATATATAAATTACAGAAGTCACAAGACACACATTATCATATTATAACAAATATCTATACTCTAAATCTTACGTTGCCAACACCAGATAAGTTGTACCACACTTTTCTGACATCTGAATGCCAAACACCCATTCCATTGTTAACATATTGCTTCAACAGAATGAACAGCTTACCAAAATAATGTTTCTCTAGTTTTCTTTCATTGAGCATGTAACGCTGAGATCATCGAGATCACAGAAAAGCTTAATCTAGAGTTGAACAGTAAGGGCCTGCTTGGTCGGAAAAATCCATAAAGAACATTAAACCACAATTTCTATGTCTCTGCATGATCCTTGAGGTAATGATTCCATCATTATGATCATGCAGTCACAAATTTCCAATAATGAATGAAAGGATATGGAGTAAATGCATGTGAGACAAAGTCTCTTCATGGTAAATCCAAGCAATGAAACAAAGCTTTAATTGTTGGTCTTTATCTTGAATCACAATGAGGCCTTCAGCAATGAGCTTTACTCATACATGTACCCTTGTGGGACCATTAATTGGAATAAACAATCTTATTCTTATTCTTGTACCTCATAGTTAAAGCCAATTCCAAATAATGTATTTTTAATAATTAAATTAATTCTCCTTTGTTTTGGAATGTAAATCAGCGTATTTGATTGGTTACAAGTACTAACAAAAAATATATTTGTGTCAAATGTATCTCCTATCTATTTATATATATATATGTATATATTGTTGTATGTTCCATCTTGTAGGGAGAGGATATATATAGGCTATGCCTGTTATCCGATCCCATTGAATACATTTATATTCAATAAAATATTTGAAATTGAAACAAGCACTTCCAATCACTTCAATCACTGTGCTTTATGATCAGTCAAACAACACCAATAATGTAAATGACTCATTGACAATGACAAAAGTAAATGAAGATGTTGGAGTAATCCATACAATGAAATGGTGCACCACCCTTGATCCATAGCTGTCAACCTCCTATGACATGACCTGCATTGGATGGTAAAAAATCAGGTCATAATGTGTGACAAACTTCTTTCATCCCAAATATTGTTTTATAAGTGTGCGATGAACATTTTTACCCCAATTATTCGTTTACCAATCAATTATTTACACACTTTATATACTTTAGTAAACTTACTTACTACATTAAACAGATATCATAATTGAATTTCATGTACCTTTAATACCTTTGTTTCACATTTGCTGATTATGATTTTTACTTGGACCCCATCAAAACATAAACACATATTTGCATGCCAAAACTGGGCAAAATGGATCAAAGTTTAATTCTGACCTAAAATCAGTGTTCATCCTTTTAACTACTGACAAAACTTTTTACTTTCTGCATTATTATTTTGTAAAAATGCATCGCCAGGTTGCATGATTTAACCAACAGCCCAATCAAATTTATCAAATTTTCTTTCCACAAACACTTGTAAAGTGTTTCGTTTTGACTTTTGTGGAGATGTTGAAGTTCAACTTTAGCATTGCTGGTCCGGAGATCAATCTTTGACATTGATTACAAGACAGTTTCAGCACACTAAATGCCTTTAGTAGTCTTTAAATGGCTCAATAAACTCCCTTAAGGCCTAATTATAACCTGAGGAGACAATATTCCAGCCAACAAGTAAATAAAAAAAAAAAACGGAAATAAAAATTATATACAAAACGTTACCAGAAATCAAATCCGGGTGAAGACAGGTGATGACTTTGATTCTCTGGTTATTTGACAACCCCATCGGGTTACTAAATCTCATCAGGTGACAAGTGAAAATATCTGGTCACACCCGACAAAATATTTTACAGTATATGTACATGTAATTTTATTGTCGTGTAAAAGGGTGTACGGGGCACACATTTTTCACATGAAGAGCAAGTGTGCTTCATTCAAAATGTTCTATGGTCAACACTTTAACACTCAATTAAAAACAGCAAAATATTGCATGCAATGAAGGTAAAGGTTAACAATGGTTAAGCATGTTTTAAGTAAGTTTTATTTAACGTCAGAAATTACAGGCACACATTCACCCGTAACTAGTCAACAATGAACATAAGATCTATACCAGCTTTTAATCGGATTATCTGAATGCGAGATTAATGACAGTAAGCAACTGTGAGCTTCTTGTATGGTCGTAAGGCTTGTGAAGGAAGAAAACCCGAAGTTCCAAGTTGGAGAATCGGTGAAACCCCTAAGCTAGCTACATGTATATAGGGTACTAGGTGCTTTGAAACCTTGATACCAGTGAAATTGGAACCTACGGTTGTGTCGGCCATTGTGGTTGAATATAAAAGTCCATTGCCTTAACCACTCAGCCACCCTGCTCCTACATGTAGTATATGTCTTTTTATCACTAGACATGTTGA
Source organism: Modiolus philippinarum (assembly GCA_002080025.1). Classification (NCBI taxonomy): domain Eukaryota; kingdom Metazoa; phylum Mollusca; class Bivalvia; order Mytilida; family Modiolidae; genus Modiolus; species Modiolus philippinarum. The sequence continues at coordinate 65,233 of MJUU01045955.1, read as the reverse complement.
CTTATTTTGAAGGTATGAGTTGGGTTCGGCCAACATGTCCATGGGATAAGACTGGGACTAATATAACAGGGATATGAAACTATTTAATAAACCAGTTTGATCGAATAAAAAGCAGTGTCCAGGCTACGATTTTCGGCTTAACTTTTGATTTACTCAACATAAAATTATTGACGAAAAGCTGATTTATCTTATAATTACAACATTAAATTTTCACACAACAATAAAATCCTAATTAAAAATGGGTAATAAATGCACGAGGGGTTGTTTTCTTGTGAATAGAGATCGTAAAATTATCGAGAAACCGTCCAATAAACAAATGACAGTTATCGACGATTAATGAGCGTCAGAACAATGAAAATCAAGAAAATTGGCTAACTTTAATTCGTTAGTTTACCTGTCAAATTCCATCCTACCATTACGAAATTTTATCAGTATAAAGCTCTTTGTATTGGTATAGTCATATATAATTTATGCAGGAAAGATTTTTAACAGTGCTGATAAATTTTGACTGATGTGACCACGCTCATGCAATTTTTAGAAATAAATTTTTGAGTTCAAACACTAAACTTTTCCCTGTGTATTTTACAACTAAATTTTCAAGTAAATTTAAAGAAAAATATACTAGTACCATGATTCGCATCAAAGTTTCATCTTTTCAATCATATAAATTTTGTAGCATTAAATATTTTGGGGAAATTAGAAAGCGTACTGAAAAAAAACGTCATGAAGTGTAAAATTTCATGGTATATTTCTAAAAAAATTCAAAATTATCCAAGTTTAAGAGCAAAGTTTGTGTACTTTGGAATAAATTTATTTTACAAAAAAATTATATACTATGATTTTCAGCAATCTTTTTTCTATAAAATGGTGTTCTTTGTATTAAAATCGGTGGAAAAATGTAGCTGTAAAGTGTACTAAAACTTTCCTATGTTTCAACAGAGAAATGCTAAAAAATACGACGATTTACAGGTAAATCTGCCGAGACACCGAAATTGTAAGAAATGTGAATGTTTCAAATCCCTGTTATAATAGTCCCAGGGTCAAGACATCAACTATTTCCTTCGTGCATGGATCTTTGAAATGTTTCTCCTAAACTTGGCAACACGTTGAAGACTCTACTGCGTGCACCAACACAGTAGAGGAGTTTAAACATCGACTCCTACCTAAATCAGTGACACTACGGGGATAATCAGCACGAATGAATCAGCGCAGACCACCGGCCATCACATAATGGCCAAGAAGGGAATCTGTGACGTATTTCTACTACTCCTACAGATACAGAAAAGTCAAAATAAAAATTTAAAAAAAGATCATGTTTGTTTGTTTGCACCAAAACAAGGACTTATAATCTCATTACGTCCTTCACCAAAAGAAAGAGAGGCAAAAGAATTCAATCTAATTACAGAACAGAAATGTCACTCAACAGAAATACTTACACTGCAAACCTAAATTTTCTGTTCAATCCTAAATGAATGTGGTTGGTTAAAAAATACCAGTTTATTTTTATACCATTCGTATTTCTATTTTTGGAAATGACATGCCCTGGTTCTATGTAATTCAATATTAAACGAGAAAAAGATTTTGCTTGGCAGGGGACCAGTTCAATCAAACTAATTGAAAATCGGGTAAGGATAAGCTACGTGTTACTTATACCGGATACAGAGATAAAGTCATTTTCAGTTTTTCTTATTTTGTAGTAGATTACAAAATATCGAAGTTACCGTTAATTTATCATTTCTGCAGTAGGGGAGGGAAACATTCGCTTGTGGATTATTATGACCAGAAAACAAAATAAAGAGATGCATAAACATAAAGTTATAAAAAAACACATCATAGCAAAATACTGAAAAAGAGCAGAAATACATTATGACCGCCTTCAAACTGGTTACTTTAAGGATGTAGTAAGGTGAGGTTTTTACAATTTGTAAAAGTCATTCGGATTTCTCTGATTTTATCCAGAATTACTATGTAAAATATTTTGCCCCATTACACCCAATTTTCTAGTCATCAAAGTCTTCAGAAGCTCATTTTAAGTCAGTAAGCAAGATTTTATTAGATTTTAGATTTTCCTTCCATGTGAAACAAATCAATATTGTGTCCATGCTATACTAAGGTAAAAGTCCAAGAGAGCCTTTCCCGCCATTTTTTAAAATGTGAAATATCTATAACCTATCAATATTTTCAGCTTACTTTATTTCTTTAACAATGCTCTTTCCATTTAGGGTATCAATTTAAAATCGTAGATTTATAAAATTACACCTTACTACATCCTTAAACTGGGACTAATATATATGTTACAGTTAAAGTGTATAATTAGTTATTATACACTGGGACTAATAATTAGTCCCAGTTATACATAATTACTGAAATTTCAGTAAATATGTATAGTTACTAAACCTCTTAGTAAGTATACATAATTCCTAATTCTGTCTAGTAATTATGTATAATTACTGATTTTTCTCAAAGTTTTTCTACAAATTTACTGATTTGATTTCAGTAAATTTGTATAAAATTTTGAAAATAAAAGTCCGCATGTTTAATATTATTTGATCAATATGATGAAATGTGAAGTGTATCTTCTCCTAATCTATATATTTAACAGCATTTGTGCAAAGTTGAACTCAAATAAAATCTTTTCATTGGCTCAATGTTGTTATTTAAACAACCGATATCAACACAAAATACTAATAAGACTGATGAATATTTTGACTGTTTTATGAATAACACTGGAAATAAAAGCATTTATAGAAAATGCCAGAAATCATCATCCACCACGTTGGCCGGCTGCCGAGAACTACAGTTACGGGCACCGACAAAGCAACAGTGCCTTAAAACTCGAAGGCTATAGTACAAGGACAAATACAAAAAATATCAAAGTTGCATAAAAACAGTAATTTCGTTATGCTGTACACGATTTGATAACCAAACGCCTTATTCTTCTTGTTAAAATTTACTGTGATATAGAAATAGCATGTTTTAAACAAGAGAATTCACAATTGTAATGATGATTGTATCTGCAATGAAGAGACAAAAGTTGTCGAAATGACGGGGATATGCATCCATAGAATACAAGTTACTGCATTTTTTTTAGACAAATCGTAATAGCTGATTCAAGGATATGCAAATGGAAAAGATGGACAAACAGTAAGTGCTCCAAGCTATTTTATCCAACTATAAATCAAATCGATCACAGTTTCTCCAGAACTAGAGAGACACATAAAAATAGTTTTATTTTCAATGCCTATCATTCGACCAGTCAAGTAAATTTTATTTCAAGGTTTCTGCATGGTATTAATTTTCTACTATGGAATTAAAGTGTTTTATTTTGCAAAATATTGGACCGGTCACCACACATTTAAGCGCGTAAACTGACCTTGAAAATTTAAGGATTTAGACAGAAATGATAGGGAAATGCCTACTGAATGAGGGGAAAACCAAAAAAAATGAAACACGGCCAATCCGCAAAGATTGCAATCCCCCGCTACCCCTTTTTGGACCCCCGCCTTTGTAAAAAAAGACTGACAAGTGTTTTTGAAACTTAATTTTTGTTGGAACAATAATTGTTACTGCAAAACACCAAAAAGATATGGTTTCTAGGTCATGTAGGTAGATTTCAAAAAGTAACAGAATTTCAGGAATTTATAAAAATTAGAATCAAAGATTTCTGCAATCTGACTATTGAAAATGATCATTGAAACTATAAGACATCAAAAATGATATGGTTCTAAAAAGTAATTGGTCTTTAAAAGCTTCAGGAATTTATCAAAATTAGAATTCAGGATTTTTGCAATCTGAATAATGAAAAATATTGTCATTACAGTAAAGAATTGAAAAAGATACGGTTGCTAGATAAAATTCTGAAAAAGAAATGATCTTTGAGAGTTTCAGGAATTTTACCAAAATTAGAATCAAAGACTCTTGCAACCTGACAGTTGAAAACTATTACTCCAAAGAATTGAAAAAGGTATGATTGCTAGGTAGATTTCCAAAAAAGTAATGGTCTTTGAGAGTTTCATGAACTATGAAAATTAAAATCAAGGATTTTTGCAACCCGACTGTTGTAAATCATCCTTTTTTCTGTAATGAATTGAAAAAGATATGGTTGCTATGTAGAATTTCCAAAAATAATTGGTCTTTGAAAGTTTCAGGAAATTTACCAAAATTAGAATCAAAGTTTTTTTTTTGCTATCTGACCATTGAAAATGTTCATTTAAACTATTATATATCAAAAAAGATATGGTTGCTAGGTAAAATTCCAATAAGTAATTGGTCTTTGATAGTTTCAGAAAATTTACCAAAATTAGAATCACATTTTTGTAGTCCTAGTGTTCATACTAGCTGTTGACATTAAAAAGTTGCTTAATTATAAAACTTCATGTAGGAATTAAAAAAAAATATAAGTATAAAATTATGCATAGAGCTCCAGTCGTATGATGAGTACTGAAATACATTTTTTTACCCTTAAGGGCATGCACCCAGGGTCAAAAGTCCGCTATCATTACTTAATGAGATGCATATAATGGAACTTGCATACAAAGTTTTAGCTTTCAAACATGAATACTTCAGAAGATTTCGCTTATTACTGGATATCTCGAAATACAATTTCGTTCATTTCACGCCCTGATGGCAAATTTCAAAATTCCGAAACCTTCGGCACAAACAACTTTTATTACAAGGTTTCTGCGATTAAAGGTGTAAGAGGAGTTCCATTTGTTTTCGACACCCTCTGTGAAGTTGCTACGATTGCTGAGTTTCAACTTTCTAACCAAAATGGTCTTGGAGATTTCTTCAATTATTAGATATCGCAAAAAATCGTTTTCGCCAATATCTGCCCCTATGACCTTTGACAGAAATTCCGAACCCACAGTGCACTACTTTAGATCATACTCTAGTATGGTGCCAAGTTTCAAATTTGCATCTCTTATAGTTCCAGAGCTATCGGGGAGCATTACAAACGTACGTACGTAATAACCCCCCGCCCCACTTTCGCTAAGCAGAGGGATAATCATACGTGGCATGTTTTTTAAATCATTATGTTGCATATAAAAAATTCATCCATTTAAGCATTGTTCAGTATCTGGGCTCCTAGTCAAACTTTTAAGTCAATGCACTTCTCAAGTTTTAATATAAATATAACCAGCATCTTTCCACGTTATTTTAAACTGACGGAAAGCTTAAATGAACATAATACATCGGCAAAATGAATTTCGAAGCAAGCAACCGAAGAAGCGTGAAATATAGAGCACAAACAGATAGAAACAGCAGAACAAACGAAGTCTAAACTAGAAAAACAGAACTAAGTATAAACAATATTAGTGTGATACATGAATCTTCATGTATCTTCAATGGTCTTTACAAATGAATTCATGTATTTGACAATGAAATATGTTTTAATTAACTTCAAGTGCTCCAGAAACGTAACCATGACTTGCGTAACACATATCACCAAAGTTCCGCTGATTTTCTAAATCAACAGAAGATTAGTTGGTCGTCAATGCAGACAGTCAAAACCAGATAAATGTTCTTCAATTCAATGAACATCTAAATCTAATGGTGCATCCTCAAATTTAACACCTGTTTATGATCAGTTTTAACACGAACAGCTTCTACCTATTTTATAAATGCATCGAATCAATTTTCTTCATATAGATCAGAAGTTGTTCCAGTAAGACCACTCATTTACCTGAACACCCTAGTATTAATGTATGCCAGTCCACTTTTCTTAATATATTTATATACAGAAGTTTCTCTTGGTGAAGAATATTTCCTGCAAATTTGTAAACATGTTGATGAATATCCTTCAAAAAGCAACCATTGAGAAAGAAACGATAACAGGAAGAACATGCAATGCCCGCCAATCACAATCACAGCGGCCATAATCCACAAAGGAAACACAAATGAAAGACAAAAGATAAAAGTAATCAACGATAGGAAATCGGTACTTGCTAAAACCAGCGGTAATGTTAAAAACCGTATTATTGGTACCCAAATCTCCCCCTTCTCTATGTTTCTATTTCACAGATGAGAATAGATATCTTTGGGTATATCCAGAGTTTATTACCGGACTGACAAACACCGGACTGTGACAAAACAGGATTTTTTACTGGCAGTGTGACGGTTGCCACGCGTGGAGCAGATCATGCTTACCCTTCAGGAGCACCTGATGATACCCCAGTTTTTGTAGGGGTTCACAGTGCTAGTGTTTTAGTTTTGTGGCGTTCTTGTTCATTTTTGTTTATTTGATTGTCTTTGTCGTGCCGTGATTTTGGATTTTTTAATCCCCCCTTTCATCATTTTGTTTCAGTATTCGTTTGCCGATGTTATCTAATTCGTTTCCCTATATAGATAGTAAAACAAGACCAATTACATGTCTGGACCTGCGTCACCCTCACTCATATTCAACTGAGAAACTAACAGAATGTCATGTATAAGTTTGCTAATTCATTTACCTTATTACCAAAACATTCTTCAAATGCAATTTATAATTGAGATATTCCACCCTATTACTGTAATAGACAACAAAAGAAGAAGAAATAAATTGAGATATCCCACCTATTACTGTAATCTGGGACTAATATGTAATATTAGTCCCAGCTGTAATAGACAAAGAAAAAGAAGAAGAAGAGAAGAAGAAGAAGAAAAACAAAGCTAAATGTACAAAGTTGAACAAACATTACACATAAATAAAAAGCATAAAATGAAAATAGCCCATATCACTTCAGCAAAGGTCAAAACTATATCTGAGTTTCAAATAAACACACACTTTGAATATGTCAAAGCAATGCAAAAATTAACGGAATAGCTGCCCCATGATCATTGCGTTCGGAACTGCAGAACGCTCCGGACACCAACTAAGTACCATGATGATACATGATGAAATAAGGAACCAACTTCAGTAATGGATAAATTTGTCATTTTTTAATCAAAACTGGCCTAAATGGGAGGTTCAAGTCCTCAATGTGTTCAAAGAACAGTGCAAAGGTATTTAGTCAAAGATGTGAATATTTCAGATTACACAAACCAGATACTGTAAAAGGTCCGTAATGTTAAAATAGTTCAACAATGCATACATTCGACATTTTTTTTATTCAAATCTGCCCCAAAAGAATGGTGCACATTTTCAATGTGTGCAGAACAACTGTGCAAAGTTTCATAATATCAGGTATATATAGCTTCAGATTACACTAATTTGGCATAGTAAAGTAAAAATTTGATGAAAAAAAATGACTAAGTAAAATCTGCCCGAAAAGAATGGTGCACATTTTCAATGTGTGCAGAAAAACTCTGCAAAGTTTCATAATATCAGGTATATATAGCTTCAGATTACACAAATTTGGCATAGTAAAGTAAAAATTTGATGAAAAAAAAAATGACTAAGTCAGCAATGCACAAATTCGACGTTTTTTATTCAAAACTGCCCAAAAGGGCTTATGCACATCTTCAATGTGTCCAAAACAATTGTGCAAAGTTTCAAAAGCATCAGGCGTAAGGTGTCAGAGTTTCAGATTACTGTAATGTTAAAATATGATGAAAAAGGACTTAGTTCAACAATGCATAAATTCGAGATTTTTTATTGAAATCTGCCCAAAAGGGGTGGTGCATATCTTCGATGTGGGCAAAAAAAAATGTACAAAGTTTCATAAACATCAGGTATATAAGGTGTTAAAGTTTCAGTTCAGATTTCACAAACTCAGTGCCTTATGTAAAATTTGATGAAAAAATGACTAAAGTTCAACAATGCATAAATTTGACATTTTTTATTGAAATCTGCCCAAAAAGGGTGGTGCAAATCTTCAATGTGTGCTAAAAATATGCAAACTTTCAAAAGGATCAAGTATAAGGTGTCAGAGTTTCAGATTGCTCAAACTCAGTATCGTAATGTTAAAATTTGATAAGAAAAAAATGACCAAGTTCTTAATGGATAAATTCCAAATTTTTAATTCAACACCTTCAATGTGTCTAGAACAACTGTGCAAAGTTCCAGAAGTATCGGATTAAAGGTGTCTGAGTTTCAGATTACATAAAATTGGTACCCCCAAATAGCGACGGACGGACAGACGGAGTAGAGCGGCTCCTAGACCTGCGGTCACCGTTGGTGATGCAGGTAAGAAAAACGAATAAAACCATACTGGTAGGCTGCTAACTCCAAAACCACTATCTTGAAAAAGAAAGAAAGATACAAAAAGTAATTTGGAAAGATGGGCCAAAGAGTGCTTGCTGTTTATCTGCCGGCTAGCTAAAGAAGCCTAGAGATCTCAGTTATAATGCAAGTAATGCTTTATGCACGAATTTTGAATCCCGTAAATTCAGATTTGTACAATATGCAATGAAACAAATGCTCAAGATTTGTAGAATTTGACTTTGACGTATGCAGAAGAATACATCGGCAAACGAATACCGAAGCACAAATGAGGAAAAACAACATATAAAATCACGGCCAGTCACATCCAACTCGAATTGAGACAGCATGACAAAGACAAAGAAATATTTTATACGTATTGACTGGTTATAAGGGAATAGCAAGTTTGTTGTCCCCGAGACCCTGATAGTTATGGGTCAAGGGGACAACAAACTTGCTATTCCCGAATAAACAGTCTATACATGTTTTATTATACCGAAAACACAAGATTTACAACTTTTAACCGTTTCTCTCATTTCAAGTCCTTGTTTTCTAAATTTTGTATTCTTATTAAAACATACACAATTGCATCTATTTTCTTCAACAAAATTTTATCTGCTGCAAAGTGAATAGTGTTCACTGTAATTTGCATAACTACTTCGAAACAATGACTTAGGGACCGACCATTTAACTTGAAGGGGGGGGGGGGCTATGGTTTTTTTCTAAAAAAATATTTTGGATCCCATTTTGTGTGAAAAAAATATTTTGGCTGCCAAGATGATGAAAAAAAATTTTCTGAAGGAGGCTTTCTGCCCAAAAAAATAATGTTAATTTTGAAAAAAAATATTTTGTTGATACACGTGAAAAAAATAAATAAATTTTTTCGCGCGAAGCGCGAAAAAAATTTTCTGTCCAGAAAAAAAAACCATAACCCCCCCTTCAGGTTAAATGGTCGGTCCCTTAAGAGCATTTTCACTTTTATTCAATGCGATTCACAAATGAACAGTCTATGAGTATTTTAATATATACAATAAAAAAAAAAGGAAAAAACAAAAAACAACAGGCAATTTTTAAATCATCTTTGAATAATATTTCTTTATTTATAGTATTTTTTTTTCTAAATTATGTATTCTTATTAACACATGAACAATTACATCTTTTCTCATCAACAAATTTTATTCTGCTGCAAAGTGAGTAGTGTTCACTGTAGTTTGCATGAGTTGTCACTTGGAAACAATGATGTCGGAGCATTCTGAATAATCATCAGATTTTTTTATCCAATAGAAAAGTAAGAAAAAAGTTCGGGAAAAATATTCATACTGCCAGTCAATAGTCTGAGAAACTATTGACCGGTAAATAGTAACAAAATTGGAAGAGGTGAAAAATAGTAATTTTATTTTTGAAATTTTGATAGTAATGTTCATATACTGAGGTATTATAATTTCATCTGCTTGCAAGCCAATATTGAATTAATTGGTCTCAAATATAACAGAAAAATGTTCAAGATAAGCAAAGCTCATTGCTGAAGGCCTCATGATTACTTCAAGATGAAGAACAACAATAAAAGCGTTGTTCCATTGCTTCGTTTTGCCATGTATTTGTATCGATGTTGTCTCGTGTGCATTCACTTCATATCCTCTCATTGTTAATCATACTTGCATACACAAAAATTTAAGGATTCCCAGTCTGCTTTTTAGCTCACCTGACCCAAAGGGTCAGTGTGAGCTTTTGCCGTCACTTGGCGTCCGTCGTCCGTCCGTCCGTTCGTTAACTTTTCACATTTTCATCTTCTCCTCTGAAACCACTGAAGCAAATTCAACCAAACTTTACAGGAATGATGTACTAAAGGTCCTTTACAAAGATTGCTCATTTCATTCCGATCCGATAAATAACATGGCCGCCAGCGCGGAACTTAGGATTAACATTGGACCCTATGGGAAAAATCACATTTTCATCTTCTCCTCTGAAACCACTGAAGCACATTCAATTAAACTTTATAGGAATGATGTACTAAAGGTCCATAGCAAAGATTGGTCATTTCGTTCTAATTCGATAAAGAAGATGGCCGCCGGCACCGAACTTAGTTTAACTTTGGACCAGATGGGAAAATCACATTTTTGTCTTCTCCTCTGAAACCACTGAAGCAAATTCAACCAAATCTAAGAGGGATTAAGTATTAAAGGTCCTTAACTAAGACTGCTCATTTTGTTGCGATCCGATAAAAAACATGGCCGCCAGCACGGAACTTAGGTTTAACATTGGACCCTATGGGAAAAATCACATTTTCATCTTCTCCTCTGAAACTACTGAATCAAATTCAATAAAACTTCAGAGGAATGATGTACTAAAGGTCCTTTACAAAGATAGCTCATTTCGTTTCGATCCGATAAAAAACATTGCCGCCAGCGCAGAACTTAGGTTTAACATTGGACCCTATGGGAAACAATCACATTTTCATCTTCTCCTCTGAAACCACTGAAGCAAATTCAATTAGACTGTACAGGAATGATGTACTAAAGGTCCATAACAAAGATTGGTCATTTCGTTCCGATTCGATAAAAAACATGGTTGCCGGCACCAAACTTAGTTTAACATTGGACTCTATTGGAAAATCACATTTTCATCTTCTCCTCTGAAACAACTGAAGCAAATTCAACCAAACTTAACATTTTGTTACGATCCGATAAAAACATGGCCGCCAGCACTAAACTTAGGTTTAACATTGGACCCTATGGGAAAAATCACATTTTCATCTTCTCCTCAGAAACTGCTGAAGCAAATTCAACCAAACTGTACAGGAATGATGTACTAAAGGTCCATAACAAAGATTATTCATTTTGTCCCGATCCGATAAACAACATGGCCGCCAGCTTGGAACTTATGTTTACCATTGGGACCTATCGGAAAATTTTTTTCTGAAACCACTGAAGCAAATTCAACCAAACTTTACAGAAATGATGTACTAAAGGTCCATAACAAAGATTATTCATTTTGTTCCAATTCGATAAAAAACATGGCCACCAGGGGCGAACATAGTTTAACATTGGAGCCTAAGGGAAAATCACATTTTCGTCTTCTCTGAAACTACTGAAGCAAATTCAACCAAAGAGCAAGTTGAAGTAAATGTATAGAAGGGCCCTTGCAAAAATTACTCATTTCAATAGGTACCAATGGATGACATTAGAACCCATTGGTAAAAAACATAATTTTTGGTCATGAATGGCATAGTAGCATTTTGTCAGGTGAGCGATACAGGCCCAGCCTCTGAGCCTCTAGTGTAATAATGCATAGGTATCAATTTATTTCAGAGAGTGTTTTTGTTCCATAAAAATTCTTTAAAACACATTAGGGGTACTAAAACCCTGTATTTAAATACCGAAAAACATGCATAAAAAGCAATATTAAAATGTTTATATATGCAGAAAAGTTATGAGTTTCCTTGATAGAATTTAATTTCAGTTGACAGATGTAAAGGAAAATTCATTTGTGAGAGGCTTTATCAACAGTTGCCAGGTGGTTTCAGGTAAAGAATGGTCACAGCTAAACAGCTTTTGGTGTTGAAAGTAAAATTGATTCAATGAATGCTTGAAATAGGAAGAAACTTTGGAAAAAAGTTAATGTTGGATACGAAAACGGTCATGGTGAATCGACTATAAGAGATTAAATTTCTTCTACACTAGTATTAAAACAATGTATTGGAACAAGAGCAAAGACATAACTAAGGTTATAAATTACTGAAAATTGAGTATCGGAGTAGTTCTTTATCGTTATCCCCGCAATTTCGAATGGAATTTGGGGAATAATGTCGTTCCCTCCCACCTGTTTGTCCGCCCGTCATGGTTTTCTTGTGACTCAAACGCCTCCTACATTTTTGGATTAAGGAATTTTACTTTGGTGTAGAATCGTTGCATATAGTCTGTAGATGCGCAATTAGCTTTCTGATTTTTGACATTGGTCTGGAGGAAAAAAAACAAGAGGCCCATTGATACCCAATTTTAAATTTTTCCACGTGACTCAAACTCCTTCCACATTTTTTTGGGTCGCTGAAATTAATTTCGCTGTAGATTTATTGCATATAGTGTATAGGTTGGCAATAAGCCTCCGGTTTCTTTCTTTGGTCAATGTTTTGAAATTTTTGCATTAAATATTTACATACCAGACATAATTCTGAACACTAAGAATTAAATAATATGTCACAGTCCAATTTTGGTTTTTCAGAAGTCCTAATTTTTTTTAAAAATTTTTAATTCTTTTTAGCAACCAGTTTTTATCATAATTTTAGTAAAAACGAAACTTTTCCAATGACTAGTTACTGTAATTTTTTGAGTTCTACTTAGTTTTGGATATATTTTGAATTCGTTTCATTTTCAGTAATTGACCTGCCAAGATCTTTGTTTCAAGTCCTAGTTAATTTTCTGAAAAAAAAACAAAACAAAACAAACAAACAAAATCAAGTAAAATTTTGAATCATACTTTCGGAACATATTGCATTGAACACAGTCATTTCGAACAATTGGATTGCAAAAAGTTCTGATCCAATATAGGTAAAAAATTCTGAAAACTTTGAAAAGAGTATTTTTATGCAATTAAAACCGGTTATTTTTTCATCTGCTTTAAAGACCCCTTTTGTACAACAGAAACTAGGTTTTTAAATGGAGAAGGTTTTACTTGCAGGCTTAAGGGATAGCCTCATATATCAGTTTGTGGTTGTTTGTATTCCTTTTGGTTTTAATCTTAATTCAGTCTAAAGATTTTATCAGTGACTTGAGCTTTATGTATTAAATAATCAAAATATTTACAGTTTTCTTTATAGTGTGACTTTACTATGAACAAGACTGGAGTTTTAGAGCTTTGGTTCGTCCTTTCTATATCTATCTATAATACGCGGTATCTCTCAGAATTCACATGTCGTACATTTCAGATAAATTCAGTTTTTGCATTTTATGCCTTGATTTTTATAAACGTCTGATTTTTTTATCAGTTTGAAAAATATCGTCAAGTCCGAGACCATTATGACAGGCCAGACTTCCATGTAAGGTAAAAATGAAACACAAACCAAGTATCTATCTGTGTATAAGGTCTGTTTCATGTATTCTGTTTACTAATCATGTAGTTAGCATCTTGTTCCAATCACTAGGGGTTATATAGCAATTCCAATCACAATTAACCATTGATTGATTTAGTTTTCATGGTGTTTAAGTAATGAGCATTGGATTTCTATAAAAGACAACTATTGCTGACTTATACAGAAGACATGATTGCTTTGTTTCCATCCGTTGTATGCGATAACAGTTTCATAACTGTATAATGTAATAAGAAGAATTATTGATCTACAAATTACGAGTTTTATTTTTAACTGCTATTTAAGGAGCTGGTTACACAAGTTCATTTCTTCAGTAAAAACCAACTTAATATGGGAAAACAGCGATAAAGGTCAACAAACAACCTTATTAGCCTTATTGTCGTCAATATTAAAACGTGTTATTTTAAGATTGATGTAAATATTTTGATTGGAGTTATCCATATCTACATTACATGTATTGATTGTTGGGTTATCGTGATCAGGAAAAACCTAATGGAGGTAAGCGTTTAATATTTACTTTATTACATAATTCATTGAATGCTATATTGTAATTCAACATAGTATAAGTGCTTCAGAAAAACTCAAGTTCAGGTAAATTGTTTTGTTATTTCTCAACACTGAAATTATATCTGAAATGTTATTTTACACTGAAAAAGAAAACTCACAACTCAAATCAGGGACTAATATTAGTCCCAGCTCAAATGTGATTGTTTGCAATATTTTTATGAATAAATGTAAATGTAGATAACTTTTACTAGATTGTCGATTTACCATGTATTTTGGCATCTGAAATGATAATGGAGTATGATGTTAATTTACACATATAGCCATGTATACTCTACATATTTCAGTTATGGTGTACTTGTTCGTGAGAGAATCGCTCATATGGATATACTGTCATACTTTCAAATTGTGGTATTTATCAATATTGTATTTTCAAAGTATTATTCCGACCACCTGTTAATAGTGCCCAATTCTCACAATTTCATATTGCCGAGTTTTCTTGCAATGGATGCACGCCCTGTGTTTGTCTTTATATTGCAATCGTCTGCTAGCTTCTTGTTTTAATTTTTGAATACTTTTGTGTTATGGCTTTCCATATTGTCTGATTTAAATGCTGCTGACGGGAGGTTACTCCTTGAAACACGTGTACAGCATACCGTTTTTAATGCAACTCGGGCATTTATTGTATTTTGAAACCATTGGGCCGATGCCACTGCTGGTGGACCAGAGGTACCAGAGGGCATTCACCAGCCCAATAGTCAGACTTGTCTGACATGAAAAAAACTACCTTGCGTTTTAGAGAAATTAACTGTTTTTATCAAAATTCGAAACCCTTAAAAATACTAAGGGACCGACCATTTAACCTGAAGTGGGGGGGGGGGGGGG
>MJUU01045955.1:30840-50481 GCA_002080025.1 Modiolus philippinarum | reverse complement strand
CCCCCCCCCCCCCTTCAAGTTAAATGGTCCGTCCCTAAGGCTTCATTCAGTGTATGGCACTCGGTGGATGTCCTTGGTACCGACTTTGGTTTCCTATTTCGATTTTTTTGGTAATGATTACTTCTTTTTTGAATACTTTTGGATTATTGCTTTCCATACTTTTTTTATTTTGATTTTAATGCTGCTGATGAGAGGTTACTCCTTGAAACACGCGAACAGCATAACGAAGTTTACCGTTGTTTATGCAACTTGGGTATTTATTGTATTTAGACACTAGCACTTTTGTCGGGCAACGGATGACCGTGATTGTAAGAGCACTTTGCCAGTGTAATCTTTGTTTGTTGACGATCCCACATTCATGACTAGAAAAAACATGAATGTAGCGTTGAATGACATGTAGCCGATAATTCCGCTGAAACTTGTAGGGACTGTCTTGAATTTAATATGAGGTATGAGAACAGCTCATTGTTGTAGCCCTTATGGCGACTTCAAGAAAGCGTTGTTCCTTTGCCTTGGTTCTACAATGTATTATAGTAGAGACTTTGTCTCGAGGGCATTTACCAAAAATTCATCCATTGTTTATTTTTTGCTTTCCCAGTTTTAAGTTGTCTGTGCCAAAACAGTCGTATTTATACTTTATAAACGTAGTGATTTTAATACAAATTGTTAAGGTAGATCGGTAGTCTTCCGCCATTTTGAATTCGTTATTTATGTTGTTGTGGTATTATCTACTTTTTAAATATGCAAATATTTTTATTTGTAATAAATCAATCAATATTATATTCATAATACAATATGCAAAGGACCTACATGGAGTTGAATTTACATGTCTTTATCTAATAAGACGAGGCATGGTAACTTGATAATTGAATAAGTTGGAACAAGATATTTGAAAAGGGGAGATAATCTGATAAAAATATTTTACATAGATATCACTATGAAAATTCACATTTTCTAAATTTTATGGAAAACAAAGTCGGTGACCCCCATTTTTCTTTATATATTTTGAAAGTATTTACAAAGGGCTAACACATGAATAAAGTAGAAAAGAATCTATGGAATAGTTTTAAAGAAATCAACAATATACCTGTTTTTCCCTATATATTCATTAGAAATATTTGATTATTTTGATATCAGTTTTTTTAAAAACAAGCACGGTGACCCCCCTTTTTTATTTTTTTATTTCAATGCTAATATAATAAGGAAACTTTCCTGAGAAAATAAAGAAAATTTATGGAAAAAAATTTTGGGCTACCCATCTACCTTAATATTTTATGATGACAAAAAATTGTGGAAATATCAACCTAAAGAACGGTTCCCAGATTTATTCAAGTATTTTTTTTTGTTTTTATGGCAACTCACTCGCTTACATAAATGAATAAATGTTCTTCATTTTGCAATTATTCAAAGCATAGAATATACAAGTAGGACAGGCGCCTCATAAGTAACCATTTATTTCATTTAGGCTCTTATCACACTGTTGCAGTAACTCGGTATAACAATGATTTTGCCACTTTAACATAAAAAATCGGTACTCCAGTACTATACAATGATGTCATGTCCAAAAACCAAGAAGTGTAATATATGTCTTTCTTAAATTTCAGTAGTTATGTTAGTCGGGCATTCAATGCCTCTCTCTCTCTTTTTCAAATGCATTACAATTGACATTTTCAATACTATGCACTATATATCAAAACATAGAGGTGACTTAACCTAACGGTTATGGTGTACTTGTTCTTGAGAGAATTTCGTACTTTCTAATTTTCATTCCGTGTATGGTACTCGGTAGATGTCCTTGGTACTGGATTTGGCTTTCTATTTCTATTTCTATTTCGATATTTTTGGAAATGAGTACTTCTTTTTGGACTACTTTTGGATTATGGCTTTCCATATTATTGGTTTTAATGCTGCTGATGAGAGGTTACTCCTTGAAGCACGTGTACAGCATAACGAAATTTACTGTTTTTTTATGCAGCTTCGGTATTTTTTGTATTTTGGACCATTGGGCCGATGCCACTGCTGGTGGACCAGAGGTCCCCGAGGGTATTCACCAGCCCATTAGTCAGATTTGTCTGAGATGAAAATTTTACCTTTGCGTGTTATAAATTTACTGCTTTTATCAAAATTCTAACCACTTGAAAATACCGAGGCTTCATTCCGTGTATGGTACTCGGTAGATGTCCTTGGTACTGGATTTGGCTTCCTATTTCGATATTTTTGGAAATGGGTACTTCTTTTTGACTACTTTTGGATTATGGCTTTCCATATTATTTGATTTTAATACTGCTGATGAGAGGTTACTCCTTGAAGCACGTGTACAGGATAACAAAATTTACTGTTTTTTATGCAACTTGGGTATTTTTTGTATTTTGGTATTTTTTGATATTCCCAAACAGTATTCTGACCATTCTGTTTGTTTATAGTTACAAAAACAGGATAACAGCAAACATCTACAATGGCCATGAACTACAATCACACAATTTACAAGCAAACTGCGCCAGAAAAACAATAATGAAAACAAGAGACAAACATAGTGCCCACATCTCACAATTGTATAAAGTAATTTTTTCTTGCAATCGACTCGACGAGTGCCCTGTGTTTTTTATCTAGAAGCCATGAAATGGCTGGAGAGATGTTAATATGACAAGAAAAAATCAAGTGAGGCTTCAAGCCTATTGATGATCTTCGTGCTTCCGATAAAATATAGTTTGCAAGTTTCTTTCAAAATCGTATACATTGTGTTTTTAAGTTATATTTCTTCATTTTCTTGAGTTACTACGGTGTTGTTATATTAAATTGAAAACAATATGCATATTTATTATATAGAGGACGGTGAAAGATTGAAATTTCTCAGTGAAAGAAAAGTGATAATTAACTGTGAAATTATTTTCCATAATTTCACTCTAGGAAGTGACGTCACAGTAGACGTCGTCAACGTTGTTGTTAAGTAAACGTCGTGGCGGATTAACATGGAAAACGTAGTTCATGAGAAGAATCTTAAATTAAACCATTAATTATGAGAGAACTGATCTATATAATAAAAACAATAACTAATCCTAGATTCTGATTATCGAAAATATTCAACTCATGATCGAAAAACACTGTAATTAACTCATGCGCTGCGCACATTCGTGAATTACTGCGTTATTCGATCATTCGTTGAATATTTTGCGATAATCAGAATCTCGGATTAGTTATAGTATAAATATCAAATTACTCATTTTTTTGTATTGCGTCTCGGATCAACAAACCTGTCGCGCAGTAATTTGTCAAAGATGAAAATAACATTTGTTTACCTGTGACAGTGTATTGCATATATATATATATATTTATTGTGAAACTACCCCTATACATCGGAGGCACCAACCGCCAGGGTAGAAGCAGTGGTGCGTCAATAATAAAACATAATAATACAATAAAAGAAACATATGTACAGAGTTCTTATAAAATATATTTATAATTAATAGAATAAAAGTCTCTGAACTACTTGTATCGTTAAAACACAGACGACAACAGACTGCAGATAAAAATTATAACTCATTGAAAAAGCCTACAATAAAAACTACATGATGCTTATGTTTACGAACTCGTTTCTAATTAAGATAATACATTCCATAAAAATCATAAAACTGACCAATATCGCCATTAAAGGCATAACCAATATCGCCAACTAAAAATTGAAGCTTGGCACTAGGCGACAGTTCTTCAAAACTAAATACAAAAGGAAGACTGGATGATAGTTCGATAATTTCTTTAAAGATATTTTCTCGATAAGACGCCAGAGATGGACAGTGCAAAAGTAAATGCTCGAGATCTTCGCGGCTAGCGCTGCATAACGGACACGTTTCGTTATCAGCCAAATTCATACGGAATAAATTAAATTGAAGCGGAATAGTATTGGTTCTTGCCAATAACTTTAATCGTGATGAAAAGAAGTCATTATTATTAAAAGATATCTCTGTTTCACAGTGTCTATAAAACAGTGACGATAGAAGTCAAGAGAAGACTTCTCAAATATATCTGAAAGAAGTGTTTCTCTTGTAGCGACACCGTGCCATTTCTTAAACATGCTTGGATCAAAATTGCAATTTTGGGGGATAACACGAGAAATCATTGAACATACTTCTGTTTCATAATCCCATAAACCATTTGAGACATTGGACAATTCGTTGTATATAATTTTACATAATCTACTGTCTGGGAGGGTAGAGAACCTTTCGTTGTAAGAAACTTTCTGTCTTTCGATGAAATTACAGATAGGTTCCCATCCCAACTCTAAAAACAATGCAGATTTCGGGATCGATAAATTAGTTCGAAAAATTATTTTTTGCTGCTCGATATTGCAATCTTTCCAGGGCATCTCTGCTTTGTTTTGTAAGAGGCAACCACACTTAACAAGCGTGTGTAAGGGACGGTCGTATAACCGAATTCCACAATGCGTTCCCGAAATTAATCCGGTTAAAAATCCGGTTATAATCGACATGCATACGAAATCACACAATCCTATTATTTTTACGTATTATGGAATAACTTAATAAATACAGACGTATGCAGCAATTCTTTGGATAACTACGAAGTTTTGCCACGTGTAGATTTTAAGGGTTCCATCGGAGCTTTGATTATATGTTGTAATTGTCTTCTATGAGATTATTTGTCGGTCAACTGATAATGGAGATTGTAAGAACACTTCGCAAGCTAATTTCAAGTTTTTTTTGACGATTCGGAATCCATGGATAAAAACAACATGGATGTAGCATTTGCTCGACAGTTAGAAAATCCGCTCAAATCGGTGATAGGAGCCGCTAAGAACTTCTCTTGAGATTGAGCAAAGCTCGTCGTTAAAGGCCTTATTGTAATTTCAGAATACTAACAAAAGCGTTATTCCTTTGGATTTTACCATATATTTGTAGCAACATTGTCTCGCATTTATTCCATATGCTTCCATTGTTTTTTTTATCTAAAAGCTGATTGGTGTTACGACATAGATATGTGTAGGATTCAGATCCATAAGATGTATTTATAGTAAGGGGAGACAATACTCGAGAAAATTGTCAGAGAGAAACCATCGAACTTATATGAGCTAATCCAGAGACTTTACAATTTCTTTGGTACTCTTGTTTTAAGGACGGTCTTATATGTAGATTTAAAAACTTAAATCTACTCAACAAAATTTAAGCTTGAAAAAGAGAGAACAATATATCAATATAAATTCTGAAATAAGATATTGGGAAAGAGCACGAAAAATTTCGTTTGTTACTGAAAATGATGAAGTGATCGGGAGGAAGTATACATATAGTTTTCCCAACATATATTACACAGACCTTGAAACGTCAACAAAATTCGTCTTAAAGCGATTATACAGAAAAGGTGCGGTTTTTATATCACGGGGCTCAATTGGGATCTGTAAATACTGTGAAATTGTCATGGATATTTTGCATCAAAGGGGAGCGGGGGAAATAATTGGAACCTTGGGAAGCATAAACTGATTTCTGTTCGAATAGCCAGTAAATAAATGTGTTTTTTTTTATCGGAAGGAAACAAAGAAACAACTGCACTTTATAATAAAACATGATGGTATTCTCCCTACCAATGGAGTGAGTGATATCTATGGCTCTTATTCATAAAGGCTTCCCAGTTTTCATGTTTTCAAAGGATAATCAATTTTGTAACTTATTTAACAATGGAAGAATATGGAGATAAAATCTCTTCAAATACATGACAAGAATAAGCAATACAAAACGTTTTTATTGCTGTTCTTTATCTTGAAGCAAGCCACCATGAGGCCTTCAACCATGAGTTTTGCTCCATCTTCCCAAGTGTTTGAGGTTCATGTCCTCCCCCTTTTGTTGAGAAAACGGGCTTTGCTCATACCTCATAGTAAGTTAATGATGGCCCTTAGCATTTGTTTGAGCCTGATTCATTCCTTATTGTTGAACAACGCTACATCCATTCTCTTCGTTACCCATGAATGCGCGGATGTCACATGAAATGAAACATGAAATGAACTGGCAAAGTGTTCTGACAACCGCTGTCATTCGTTGCGATCATTACAAAATTCTTTAATTTATATCAGTCCTTTGTGGAAAAATTTAAAATTTCGTTCCGAACTCTGATTCAAGATCACTTGATACTGGGATGGTCATTTCTTTTAACTATCTACGACCTTTCAATAGCAGTTGCTGTTGAGTTGCTGCTGGGCAATACCGCAATGAAAGGGAAAACCGGTTTAACCCACCATTTCTTTTGAAATGCCTGTACCAAGTACCATATTTGCGGTCAAAATTTTTTCGATGGTTTCCACCTGATTTGTCTTTTTGTCGCATGGACTTTGGATCTTGACAACTCTGTTCGGTAATTTTGTTACTGTCTCCATTTAATATTGCAGTTTCGACGTGTTTTAAAAATTATGAACAAAGGACAATTACATGTGTATTTCACATACATCTGTATCGTTCAACGGCACATGATATGATTCATACATCAAATAAAATGCAAAAAAAAAAAAAAAAATACAAATGTTACAAATCTGATTTGTTGCCCGTTGAGTGTCTTGTTTATTTAGATCTATAAAGGTGACAATTAATTCGAAGTTCCTCTGGGCGTATGACATTTGCGCCGATTTTATAAATTTCAAATTTTTCATTTGCGCCGATTTCATTTTTTCATTTGCGCCAATTTTATTTTTCATTTGCGCCGATTTTTTTTTTTTCATATGACGCAGGTAAAATATATGTACTTAAAAGAAGATATGTTGGTAAAACCTGGAAATAAGTGGTGTTCAAATACCGAAATACCGAAAGTGTATAAGGCCTCATTTAAAATATATCTCATTTTCGGTAGTTTGTCACTTTTTTAAATCTATTTTTGAAATGGCAAAATTTGAAAAAACCAAGATATAAATTGGAGCTCAAAAGTTGAGATTAAAAAAAAATAAATTGGAGCTCAAAAGTTGAGATTAAAAAAAAAATAAATAAGAAAAACTGATATCATTTAATTCTATAGTTTACTAAATTATACATTGTACCTTGAAAATGTTGGTTTAATCTGGCTTCAAACTGAATTTTGGTACTGTTCATTACTGATACCAATACCAATACGTCTGACACTACAGGTAATAAATATGTACTAAATTAAACACTGGCATTAATATTTTAATTTCATTTTTATAACTCTTTGAGCTTTACTTTTTATCCTGTAAGCTTTTTGCGTAAGCAGTTTTTTTTTTAATTTCTTCAGTATAGTGTGGACAAATAAAAAAATTACATGTATTTGACAAGAAATTATCAAGTTAAAAATCGGCGCAAAGGAAAAAAATAATCGGCGCAAATGAAAGAAAAAATCGGCGCAAATGAAAGAAAAAATCGGCGCAAATGAAATGCAAATCGGCGCAAATGCAAACGCCGGTTCCTCTCCAAACTTTACACAGTCGTTTATTATGACATGGGCCAGTGAACCTATTCATACCTTGTAATGAACTGAAACCATTCCTAAAGGGGCGGTACAAAAGTTTAGTTATAGGGTTAAATCATTTCTGAGTCAAGTATCAGATAGCAGTATATTCAAAATAAATATCATACATTTCTTTGGATTTTGGTTCCTATATAAACTGTTAACCTTTTAACGTTTGAACATCGTTAGTCAATACCAGACATTTTGAAATGACAGCGTCAATCATTTTATCTTTTTTTTTTGTTTTGTTTTTTTTTCTGTTTCCATGAAAAAGATCGTCTACTTTATATGTAGGTCGGCACGTCATTTCTGTTGTTGATGCACGGAACACTATGACAAACAGAATATTGCATTACCACTTGAGTGATATGCGTGACAAAAATTCTCCATTCATAATAGTCTTTTTTACTCTAATAGGTCATTATAGGCCATGACTACAACAATCAATCAATGATGTATCATAGAATTTCTATTTACGTAATTTATAGACAGCTTGAATATCCAAGATAATGACCAGAAATATATACAATATTTTTGTTCAAATTAGAATATTTACAGCCCTATAAGACCGAAAATTTGTGAGATTTCTGCGTATTAGACAATTTTCAATTTACATGTAATTAAGAACACTGTTTGGGGGCATTTTCCTTGCATTATAAGTAACTTACAAACAAAACAGGATAACAGTAAACACCTATACAATGACCGGGAACTACAATCACATCATCATCATGCCATAATTTACAAGCGAACTGCACTAAAAAAAACATTAATGAAAACAAGAGACAAACATAAATAATAGAAACTCGGGACAACCGGACTTTGTTCCGGCACTAGCAAAAGCCAGTGGTAAAACAAATTTTGGTTATGAAAACTATCTTGATCTCTTAACTGAATTTAAACTCAGAAGGTGTATAACAAAATTCAAAATTACAAGTGTAGTTGTCATAAATTAAAAATAGAATCTGGTAGATATAAAAGACCAGTAACACCTGTAGACCAACGAATTTGCGATAGATGTAATAATTTAGAAGTGGATGATGAATCTCATTTTTTTAATAATTGTACTAAATTTTCAGAATCTAGAAAAACGTTATTTGATATCATAAAAGAATCCAGTGTAAATTTTGATCAATTATCATCATTCCACAAAGTACTTTGGACTTTTAATTGCTTTAAATAGCCTTGGGAAGTTCCTCTTGGAGTCTGGTTTTACTTAGCCTTTAGAATAGTTATACTGTAACAATATATGTTTTTGACTGATCTTACTATCAATATGATATGTAAATTGTTTTTAGTTTTATGCTCATTTATGTCAGAATCATTATTTGTGCTGTCATTGCCCCTCGTGGGCCCATAATTGGTCAATAAACTTGTATTCCTTGTATTCCTTGGTATGTTTAAACCGGTTTATGGGTACCCAAACCTCCCCTTTCTCTACAGTAAATATTAATTCAAGATATATATTCAAAATAATGTAAGATATTCTGTGTGCATTTTTTGACGTATGATTAGAATTTTTTACATTCAGGTTATATTTAGGGCCCCGACATGAAATGGCGGCGCCCTATAGTAATCAGCCTGTCCGTCCGTCTGTCTGTCCGTCTGTTCGTCTGTCCGTCAGCATTTTCTATGTCGTACGATAACTCAGGATTGCCTTCACTGATTTTTATGATTTTTTACTCAAAGTTGAACTTGACCAAAGGAAGCTCCGTATCATTTTTGAGGAAAATCGGAAAATGATTTTTGGGAAAAAACTTCGTTTTTATATGAAAAAGTGTATATTTTGAGAATGCCTTCAGGGATTTTCATGATTTTGATACACAAGGTTGGTCTTGACCAAGGGAAGCTCCCTTTCGTTTTTGAGGAAAATCAGAAAATGATTTTTGGGAAAAAACTTCGTTTTTATATGGAAAAAGTGCATATTTTGAGAATTAGGTGTATGTCGTATGATAATTTAAGACTACCTTCAGTATGAATTTCGTACACTCCGGCGAGTTAAAGTCATATGCAGAAAATAAATTGACAGTAACTTCGGTATTTTGGTCCTTGAATTAAAATTGTTAAGTACAGATTTACTCTTCAAGTAAAATAATTTTTTTTGTTCTTTTCGGAGATATTTGTGCACTTATATTTTCAACGGACATGGATGCATCTAAGCGTACTCTACGAGAGGATGAATCTGTAAAATGAGAGCAGAGAGGAGAGGGGTGGAAAGTTGTAGAAAAGGTGAAAAGAAGTTTGGGAAGAGGTGGATAGTTTGCAGGTGTTAGAAAGGATAGTGGAGTGGGAGGCGGGAGAGATAAGTGCGAGGTGTGAGCGAGTGACCCCTCTGTTCATTCCCTCCCCTCCTCTACTCGTACTAGATATATTCGTTCCCGCCTTTTCAAAAAAAACTATATTCTGTGAAAAACTGAAACTATATCTTAAATGATTATACATAATTTGACGAAAACAGCCAATATACAGAACTTAAATTTACAACAATTATCAAGTTGGTCATTCGTTTCTCTTGCTTCTGGGCACGTAGCAGAAACCGCAAATTTGATTTAATTTGACCAGAGATCTTCCAGACCATCTTCCAGATGCAAAGTAAACCCGCGAGGAATACATGAATAAGGCAAATGCAATATTCCGAAACTTATAGCTCGTCTCCAGGAATGGGGCATAAAAATAGCTCAGTCAGCAGAAATACATCTTTGTCATCTTTCACTCCCATATTTTTTTTTTAAATTTTTTACTATAGTGTTATTAAATGGACGTTTTTATATTTATTCTGAATAATGTCCATTTAGAGTTATATTGGGTTGAGGTCTTCGCCGAGGGTCAACACAGGTGATCGAAACCCAATACTTTGGGAATAACACGGGCTCTTGGCTCCGGGCTCCAGCGTATTTTGAACGTTGGGGTCCTGGCCCCAACATAAGGGCTCTGGGCCCCAAGACTAGGGCTCCAGACTCCAACAATAGGGCTCTGGTCTGCATTAACAGAGCTCCAGGTTCCATTCGAAGGGTTTGAGTCTCTACCCAGTGGGCTTAATGCAGGCTGTAGATACAATATCATTTTTACCACGCCAAGGCGGTATGCGGTATTCATGAAAGATTTCTATCGAATTTTCAGTTAAATCTGCTTAACTAGTATATTCAAACTAAAAATATTCAACAAAACGGATTTTTAATATTCAATTTGACTTGATGTTTTGGGCAACTGGCATTTATACAGGTGATGACCAAAATGTTTTTTCAATAGGGTCAAATGGTAAGCTTTATTCTCCACTGGCAGCCATGTTTGTCCAATCCAAATAAAACTAGAAGCACTGTGGTCCAATGAATACCCCCGCTTCCAAATTGTAATTGTCCAGACCAAATTTAAAATGGTGCCCACTCATACAAGCCAGGGAAACAGGAAGTGGTAATACAAAGACCTAAAAATGGCTTACACATTACAACTCATCAAAATCATGTTTCAGACCAAATATGAAACAAATCCAACACATGCGAGCTGAAACAAATCCAACCCATGCGAGCTGAGAAATCTGTGATGAAATTTTCTCCTTCTAGTAAGTTATAGTTAAACATCAAAGAATCAGCAAACATGAAGTGCAAGCACAACAGACCTGTAAATGTCTTACACATTACAACTCATTATTATAAAGTTCCAGTCCAAATTTGAAATCATTCCCACTTATAGAAGCTAAATCATAGTAAACTGTGACGAAAAAATCTCATTCATAAAGGGTTATAGAAAAAACTTCAACATATCGGCAAACAGGAAGTGGTAATACGGCAGACCTCCTCAAAATTGCTTACACGTTACAACTCATTTTTATAAAGCTCCAGACCAAATTTGAAATCATCCCCACTCATGCAATTCAAGTAAATTGTGACGAAAATTTCTCATCCATAGTGTGTTAAAGTAAAACTTCAACATATCGGCAAACAAGAAGTAGCAACATGACAAATCCGAAAATAGCCTACACAATACAATTCATCAAAATCAAGCTTCTGCCTAAATATGAAATCTTCCAACAGATACAAACTGAGAAAACTGTGACCAAAATTTGTCATCCATAGTGTTATAGTAAAACTTTAACATATCGGCAAACAGGAAGTAGCAATACGGCAAACCTGAAAATAGTTTACACGTTACAACTCATCATAATCAAGCGTCTGTAAGCTGAGAAAACTGTGACCAAAAATGTGTGACGGATGGACGGACGGACACCGCCATCGCTATATACCCGCCGCTTTTTCAAAGCGGGGGTATAATAAGTAACCTTTATAAAGGACCTTCCATACATTATTCCAATAGAGGTAAGTGCTTCAGTTGGTTCAGAGTAGATGATGAAAATGATCATTTTTCTATAGATCTCAATTTTAAACTATGTTCAGTGCTGGCGCCAATGTTTTTGTCAGGCTTACAGTAAATGAAATGGGCATTTTATGAAAACCGCTATTTGTAAGGCTGTTCACAGAGACTGGGAAGAGAAATTAATTTGTGAAGCAAATACTAAAAGTACGAAATATCTGAACCCTGGATCATTTTGTTTTGGCTATAAGCATTTAATTAATTTGGGAAGCCGCAGGTTGTGAGAAAATATCTATTTCTCAAGCAACTATTCGGGCAACATTGCTTCTTGGTACCTATACACTACAGTCTAATCGTCAAAAATTTAATCAATATGAATATTAAACCAGATTGTCCGCTGTGTGATAATTGTTTTGAAGATCGTAAACACTTTTTAAGTCAATGTAAATGTCTCAGTACAGTCCGCCAGAAATTTATAAACTCACTGCATCTTCTGCTTTATGGCACCTTAGATAAAATTACTGAATAATACTAACAACTTAGCCCAATTAATTTTGGACTGCACTGCTTTTCTATGTATACCATATAAACTGCACGTAGATATAGAAATTGGTATATGCTTTGCATGTGGCAATATGTAATATTCTTCAATATAGGACGTAGCAGAATTAATATCAACAGAGTGTGGCTAGCATATACATATGAACAGTTTATTTTCTGTGTTGTATATGATGGACCTGACCTCACTGTATCTTACAGAGTGCTCGTCTAGATTTTTAGCTCACCTGGCTATAGCCAGGGTGAGCTTTTGCCATCACTTTTCGTCCGTCGTCCGTCCGTCGTCCGTCGTCCGTCCGTCCGTCGTCCGTCCGGCGTAAACTTTTCATTCAAAGATCTTCTTCTCTGAAACTACTGGGCCGATTGAAACCAAACTTGGCCACAATAGTCCTTAGATGGTCCCCTGCAAAAAAGTTGTTTTTCAGATCCGCGCTATATCCAAGATGGCCGCCAGCGGGGATCATAGTTTTAACATTGGACCCTATGGGAAAAGACATTCAAAGATCTGCTCCTCTGAAACTACTGGGCCAATTAAAACCAAACTTGGCCAGAATAGTCCTAAGATGGTCCCCTGCAAAAAAGTTGTTTTTCAGATCCGCGCTATATCCAAGATGGCCGCCAGTCGGGATCATAGTTTTAACATTGGACCCTATGTGAAAAGACATTCAAAGATCTTCTCCTCTGAAACTACTGGGCCAATTGAAACCAAACTTGGCCACAATAGTCCTTAGATAGTCCCCTGCAAAAAACTCGTTTTTCAGATCCGCGCTATATCCAAGATGGCCGCCAGCGGGGATCATAGTTTTAACATTGGACTCTATGGGAAATGACATTCAAACATCTTCTCCTCTGTAACTACTGGGAAAATTGAAACCAAACTTGGCCACAATAGTCCTTAGATGGTCCCCTGCAAAAAAGTTGTTTTTCTGATCCGCGCTATATCCAAGATGGCCGCCAGTGGGGATCATAGTTTTAACATTGGACCCTATATGGGAAAAGACATTCAAAGATCTTCTCCTCTGAAACTACTGGGCCAATTAGATCCAAACTTGGCCACAATAGTCCTTAGATGATCCCCTGCAAAAAAGTTGTTTTTCAGATCCGCGCTATATCCAAGATGGCCGCCAACGGCGATCATAGTTTTAACATTGGACCTTATGGGAAAAGACATTCAAAGATCTTCTCCTCTGAAACTACTAGGCCAATTGAAACCAAACTTGACCACAATAGTCCTTAGATGGTCGCCTGCAAAAAAGTTGTTTTTCAGATCTGCGCTGTATCCAAGATGGCCGCCAACGGGGATCATAGTTTTAACACAGGACTCTATGGGAAACACATTCAAAGATCTTCTCCTCTGAAACTACTGGGCCAATTGGATCCAGACTTGGCCAAAAGAACTGCACCCCATCCAAAATAGCTGCTAGTTTGGAACATAGTTTAACTTATGATAATATAGCATCAATGTCTATTAACAAATTTGAAAATAATGCCCTTAAACATTGAGACCATTTTAACTGCATATGTCAGCCGTGGCCCAGGTGAGCGATACAGGCTCTTGAGAGCCTCTTGTTTCTTTGAGTAGTAGCTCTTTTCAAAAAGTGTTGTTATCTTTTCCTAGAAGGGAACTTTCCTGTCAAGTGGTGGTAAAACACCATTAACTTCCGGTTATCGCCAGACATACTGCTAAATATATTAAAATAAAATTTATCATATAAAAACTGTAAATAGAGATCTAAAATAACAAAATTAGGAAATTTAGGACCGTTATATCGATAAATTATTATATTTAACAAATATTTATATTTTTTTAACTTGATTAAGTACAAAAATTAAAATGATGTTATCAAAAATGTAATAATTATTGGTCAATTTTAAAAACCCAGAATTTGAAGAAAGATAACTCCATATAGCCAATTCTACCGCAGGTTGATAACGCAGAATACGGTCTTCTACTCTTTTGTTGATGTGCTCATATTGTAATGGTGACTTTGACCTACTTTCGTATCGCGGAACTTTTTTTATTTGCGCAAGGAAACGAAGAGTCCAATGTGAACAGGTAGGGACTTGAGGCCCCCTTTGAGCGAAAGAAATATCCTTGTGCGTTGATAACCGGAACTAATTGATTGTATCTAAATGCCGAAACTGAAGTGCGGACCATTCTTTTTTTTTTTTTTTTTTTTTTTTTAAAGGCCCATATAGCAGCTATTTATATATTTTATCTGCGAGCATTTGCTACAGCGGATCGAGCACCAACTACTGGATTTGAAACATATCCAACGAATTGACACTAGATAACACAGAATTTATATGTGTTCTCCAGATAGTGGATGGATATAAAGGAACAGAACAGAACAGAGGACAGTATTCCTGTAAAGTTTTGTTGAATTTGCTTCATTCGTTTCAGAGAAGATGAAAATGTGAATTTCCCATAGGGTCAAATATTTAATGAAGTTCCGCGCTGGTTGCCATGTTTTTATCTAAAGATTTTCATTTCAGAGAATTGGCATATCATTTCCAAGAAAGAATGTTTTCATTAAACAGGAATTTTTATATATCATTTCCGGGAATTTATAATATGAATAATCCACTTATACATCATTTTCGGGGGTTTTAAAAAGACAAGTATATACCCCAATTAACAGGTTCATGTAACCTTTTACTCCTGTTCACTACGGGATATTGAAGGAAAGTTTTGGGGGGAGAATCCGTTGAAAGATATATTGCATTCCATTAAACGTTGATTTAGCATGGTTAAAAACCAAAAATTACGATATATCTATGCCTAAACTGAATAATGTGCCTCGTCCGGGTTCAAATATTTGTTTTGTTCAACCCGAGAGGTTGAAGAACGACTTGAGCAGGGCATATTGTAAAATGTATTGCATCCTCTCAAATGTTTAACTTTTATCATTGTTTTAAAATAAAAAAATGCAGATATATTTTCCCATGTTTGTTCACCTATAGTTCCTAATATTCCTTGAAAGTATGCACATTTTATTACGAAAAATTTAACACAGACATCTGCACACCTGTCTTTTGAAGAAAATTTGAATCTCATGATTTTGGGTTTGTCGGTTTCATGTACTTAAAAAATCTCGGTTAATGATGTATGATGTTACCGGAAAACGGAAATACGGAAATTCCCGGAGATGAAATACGCCCGTTTTTATTGAATCGGAACGAAACGAGAATAATTGCAAAGGGCCTGACATACATGCATCATTTGAGTAAAGTTTTGTTGAATTTGCTCCATTGGTTTCAAAGGGGAAGATGAAAATGTTAAATGCTAACGGACGACGAACGGCCCCCGGCGGACGACAAGAGCCAAGCGGATGGCAATAGCTCGCACAGACCCTGACGGTCAGGTGAGCTAAGAAAATCAATTTTGTTGAATATTAGGATTTTTAATATACTAGTTAAGCAAATTTAGGCTGAAAATTCTATCTGTTTTATACCGCATACCGCCTTGACGTGGTAAAAGCGAAATTTACATCGTACATATAATGCCTGTTATTTAAGTCAGCTTATAATGTAAAATATAAAGGTATTTTCCTATTCATCCTGGATGATGTCCTCGGAAAGTGGTATTGGGTTTCGATCACCTGTATTGGCCCTCGGCGAAGTCCACAACCCAATTTACCTGTAAATGGGCATAATTCAGAATTAATATGAAAAAACCCATTTAATAACACTATAGTCATAAATTTGAAAATTCTAGGAGTGAAAGACGACAAATATGTATTTCTGTTGACTTAGCAATTTTATGCCCGCTTCCTGGAGACGAGCTATCAGTTTCGGAATATCGCATTTACCTTATTCATGTATTCTTGATGGCTTTACGTTGCGTCTGCATGGAAGATGGTATGGAAGATCTCTGGTCAAATTAAACCAGATTTGGGATTTACTATTTTCTGGTTTCTGTTACGTACCCAGAATCAAGAGAAACAGCCACAGGCACTTGTTTCATAAAAAATGTCAGTCCCTCCTGAAGAGAGGGAGGGACTGACATTTTTTATGAAACAAGTGCCTGTGGAAACAACTGACCATTTCGACTGAATAGCATCTTATTGTTGCACATTTAAGTTCTGCATTTTGGCTGTTTTAGTCAAATAATGTCTAATCATTTAACAAATAGTTTCAGTTTTTCACAGATTATAGAGTTTTTGTCTAGTACCGTGAATAGAGGAGGGGGAGGGAATGAACACCTCACACTTATCTATCTCGCTTCCCACTCCACTGTCCTTACTGACACCTGCCAACCAATCCTCGGAATCCCCTAATTCCCACATTTCTTTTAACCTCTTCAACTTTCCAACCCTCTTCTTCCATCTCTCGTTTTACAGATTCATCCTCTCGTAGAGTGGGCATAAACGCATGCCAACGCGTTCAATCTATCGGAGCCATCTCCCCGCGGATCTGCCAATGAGATACTTATGCCGCGTTCAGACGTACATTTAATGCGAATCGAATACGCATCGAATGCGAATCGAAAACGGTTGTTGCGTTCAGACGTTAACAAATTATGAATGCGCATCGAAAACGTTTCAGCTAATTCGCATTATTGAAAACGTATCAGGCATACGTTTTCGATAATGCGAATTAGTTAATACGTATTCGATGCGCATTAAAGTACCGGGTGAACGCAACCGATTTAGAATAATTATAAAAAATAAGAATACATGAAATAATAATATCAAAAACAATAATAATAATAATTATTATTATTATTATAAATGAATAAAGTTAACTCTGAAATAAGATGGAGTAAATGCACATGAGATAAAACCTCTACTTGTCGGTCTTCCGTCACAAGTATTGAGAATATGCAATTTTCACTGCGTATTTCATACAAAACCATAGCTATTTCAAAAAATTATTTCAAAGCCATTTCTTTATGGATTTTAATGAAATTTGTTTTGAAAGATTGAAAATTGCATCTTTTTTTCTACGTTTATTTGGTCGTAATTTTATCTCAGTAAGTTTTTGTTTTGTGGTTATTTTTAATCACAACTGAAATATTTTACAATTTCATTTTGGTTCAAATATATAATGAAAACATGTAAAGAATTTTTCACGTGGTCTTTAAATCATCAGAAAATGCAGAGTTCATGGACAAAAATCATTGCGAAAAAGACCCAAAAGAATTCAAATAGTTCTGCATCTTTTAAAATAAATTTTATTAAAATCGGACGAGAAACAGCCTTTCAATTATTTGGAAAGAGTTGTCAATTAAGATGAAATGCATTAAAACATGTTTGACCTAGGACTGTGTAGATGGTAAAACCAAACAATGGAATAATACTTTTATTGAATTAGATATTCTTCATCTTTAACCACATCAAAGTAAGTTCAAGACTTAACTAGAACCGGTTTGAACGAATATTCATTGCTAAAAGACCATGTTGTTTTTACGCATGGATGCGGGATTATAAAAGACAATTACAACATATAAACAACCACAGGGCACGAGAAAACTTGGCATAATATATTTATCGAGATGCGGGCACATAGAACAGAGTTGTCAGAATAACGTAAGGACATTACAAAATAAAAAATGACATCTAAAATTGTTCTTTTTCGCCTTTCCCGTTTTTCCTTCAACAATCTCCGTCTTCGCTTGGAATTTCTAGTTACATTATTGAAAAACTTGGTACTCAAAAACATGAAAAAAGGAAACCTTTCCGTGGTTTGGAATTTATTTTTTCAAGCTGACGTCATTTACTATATGACGTACATTATGAACTGACTTGATTTCAAAATGACGTAATGTATAATGCATTCATTTGGCGGACAACATTGTATCAGAAATTGAGCAACAACAAATATGTCAATATTAATATGAAATATAGAAGAGAAATAAAACGATGACATAATAACAATATATGATTCAATACGGAAATTGAGCGGGTAAAAAAATTCGTCGTTAAGATGCTGTTAGAACTGAAAAAAGGTATTGTTCTTTCATAGATATGGTTAAATATTTTAATTAATCAATTGAATACTTTAACACCTAAACAAGTGATCATTAGTAATGCGCATTAGTGATTAGACGTGTGAACGTTAAGCGTGTTCGATACGCATCGAAAACGTATTTAATCTGTACGTGTGAACGCAAATACGTTTCGAATGCGTATTAGTTTGATGCGAATTGGATAATGCGCATCACAAATGTTGTACGTGTGAACGCAGCATTAATTTTCTTTGCCCATTATTGAATATAAAACGTCTTGATAATATCTTTTGATTCTTTTAATAAATACACGTTTTCTCTTTTAATAAATACACGTTCTCGGTGCAAAACCATAAACAGTGTGGCATAATAACGTATGGGGCGTGAAGTTTGTCCACACAGTTTGCCTACAATGATCGGCGGCCAACATGACCCGACTTCCTCGAATAAGACAGTTAACTCCCTTATCCACATCAATTTCCTAATTTGTAATAACAATTTTCTATTTTGTTATTGCAATTTATTAATTTGTAATTACAATTTATTAATTTGTAATAACAATTTATTAATTTGTAATTACAATTTATTAATTTGTAATAACAATTTAGTTATTTGTAATTACAATTTAGTAATTTGTAATTACAATTTATTAATTTGTAATTACAATCTATTAATTTGTAATTACAATTTATTAAATTGTAATAACAAATTATTAATTTGTAATTACAATTTATAATTTGTAATTACAATTTATTAATTTGTAATAACAAATTAAAAAAAATTGCGTTGTGTAAAAATAAATTGTGTTGTGTCCCTAATAAGCTTCCGTAGAAAACAGAGATTAGCTTCACATCCAAATATAGTGATTCCACTTGCCGCATCGTTACAAAGGACAAAAGTCGCCACCTTTGTTTCCTGATGGCGCAATTAGATTCTGTTTACTGGTGCAATTTGTACCTACCAAATTCAAAATTGTGGCGCAGTTTCTATCTATGAAAATACCTAATTGGCGCAAATTGATTCCGGCCTGACCCTCGGTGTCAGAAACCCTTAAACCTTCTATTACCCTGAGCCGTTAGCCAAGGGGAAATAAAACATTTGGGAGTCCCTGACATTTCGGACAATATATTCTAGTCTACTACCTCCATCTGCATTAAATAACTGTAATTCATCCGAAATATCTTTGTTGTTTCGTTTTTATTTAGGTTTCGGTTTGCTTGTTCTCTTGTCTCTATTGGTATTGCCGTTTTATACTGCCATTTTTGTAATATTTTTTCATCTGTCTTCGTTTTATGATATGTTAACATTAGCAATCAAAATTTTAATGTTGACGTGTTCAATATAGCGGGTGGACGTTATCTCACCCATGGTTTTAA
>MJUU01045955.1:2420-30753 GCA_002080025.1 Modiolus philippinarum | reverse complement strand
TTAAATTGGGTCCGTGTTGTTCATCTTTGTATGTGTTGTCTTCACTTTTCTATTTTGTGCCGTGCTTATATTTTTGTTTGTTGGTGCTTTCTTGATGTTGCCATTGTCCTTGGATTGTTGGTTTTTTGGACTGACGGTTCGGTTCTCACTTACCTTAAAGATTCAAGTTCATTAACAAGTTATTAGTATTCAAATGTATGTTATATTCATTGCGTGACATTGGAAAGTTACAGACACGCCATCTATACTACAACTTACACAAGAGGTACCTATCTTCAAATTCATTAATGTGTATGGTTATATCCATTTATACTTCAATAAATTCATCATTTCTATCTATATCAGATGAAAAAGTATTCTAAGCTGTATCTAAATGTTTAGCGATCGCCTTATTTATGGACTACTTGGTCACCGACAGTAATCATAGTAGCAGACATATTAAAAATGATATCGTGTATTTTCATTTCGAAAACTTTTCAGAATTCAAAACGTATATTAAAGTTGCAGTTAATCAAAAAGTTACCAGGGACATGATTATTCTGTTGTTACGAACCTAATTTTCAAAACACAGGTCTGTATTTTGGTAAGGACGGAAGTATTAACACTAAAATCAAAAGCAGCTGATTCGACTGATGTGTAATTCTGGCTTCAGAGAATTTATTCCTGTGAAAATTTTTACTGCATACTTAATAATTTATATGTAGTTAATAAATAAGAACTGTATCAGCAAGAAAAGATGTAATCGTTTATCAATTGTTCTAATAAAGGATTTTATGGTGAATGATGGGTCGAAAACAGACCAAAAAAACAAAAACAAACAAACAAAAAACACAAAAAAAAAAGAAAAAAAAAATTGTCCAGTTTCCAGATAAAACAGTGAAGATTGGAAATAGTTCGGTAGTTTCTTTTTTTAAGCTGTTTGTCTTGTTGTTTCTATCGATGTTGATCTAAATTGCCATTTTTGGAATTTTTATTTTAAGATTTTTTCCTTCTGTCTTCTGTCTTCGTTGGTTGACATGTTTAAATTGTCACAACTACATTGTCCTATTCATCTTTAGAATAGATATATAGATAGATATCGTGCATTTTCATTCAGCATTAAAAAAGTTATAGTTACTCCAATAACAAATAACTAGGAACATCGTAGAACAAAAAGTAGACTCATTTACTGAGTTTTTAACTGTTCAAGATCAGGAGTGTATTTTGGCGGGGACAGTAGTACTAAGTCTTATACAATAGCGAAAAAAAGATTTTTGATGCTGACTCTAGGGTATTAATTGCTGTGTAAAATTGTAGGCATACTTAATTATTCATATGTAACTAAATAAATATAAATTGGATCATCAAGAAAATGTGTAATCGTATAATTATTTTAGACAAACAAGGCATACATAAATAATGGTGAATATGCAAGAAAAATAATTTATCCAGTTTCTAGACCAAATATATTGACTATGAATACTTTGGTAATTTCGCAAATTGAGTCCTTTTTGGTTAAGATAAGATTCACTATTCAGTTTGAAAATAGATGGGACTTCAAATAAATATGATTTTTTTTTTTTACAAAATTGAAAGTAGTAATTTAGGTTGAAAAAATGAGAGGTTGATGATCTTGTTTGAAACGGGCGAAAGACATTTTAGCGAAATTGAATTTGATAGTGATGGACATTTTAGCGAGAGAAATGAGTACATTTTATCGTGCCTGTAAAATATTGACGGACAATTTAGCGAATCATTTCATGTAATAGATATGAGATCTTAAAAAATATTAATTTCTATATATTTAATAACATATAGAATATTTATATCTAAAACTAAATGAAGCTGAGGCTGGAGACAGTTTTGTAGACGATGTAATGTGTCTGTTTCTCTAAACAGAACAATAGGAATTCAAAAATTATGCCGATCAAAATATTGCTTCCACCTCTCAAGCATGCAAGGAGAAACATTCAAAGCATTGAGAACGGAGGAGACATTGACAATAGTATCTGTCGCTAAAATGTCGATCTATTTTTCCAATTTCGTTAAAATGTCCTTTAAATGTTTCGCTCAAATGTACACATTTTTGTCGCTAAAACGTCCCCATTTTTTCGCTAAAAAGTTTTGAAACACGTGTACATCCTAACGAATTTACTGTTTTTATGCAACTTTGGTATTTTTTTGTATTTTGAGATATAAGTGATTGAAAGTTTGGCGGGAGACTGAACTCCCCTGAGTTTTTCTTAGGTTTAACATAAGAAAGATTTGACCATGGCTGAATGTGTTAAAATAAATACAAATGAATGATTTTTTACTGAGGAAATGCATAAAATAAAAATTATGGAAAAAATAAGGGGGTCCATGGGCAAAAAATGTCGATGAAGGGCAACAATGAAAGGGTTTTACCATTTGCTTATTACCATGTATTCATAGAGATTTTGTCCCATGTACATTTACTACATATCCCTTTGTTCATTGTTAAAAACAGAGGACAGAAATCCTCTGAAATCCTCAAAACATTAGGACCGAGCCCTCTCATGATATTTTGGGGTTTGCAAACTTCTTTTGCGTGATATATATATACAACTTCTACAACGAAAACTGGCTGATTGTGACTTTAAACTTGAAAATGGTTGAATGCGAGCCTTGCTTAGCTTTTGAAAATTTGTTAAACGAGGGGTGAAATTCATAATTAACGAGTTGAATTATATGAAATTAATTAATTAATTGTTGTATAGATACTAATTGTACTATTGTATTGCGAATAGATTTGGTGGGGAATTATACGAGATTTGTTCTCTTACTAGCGAGAAGAACATATTTTGAAACACCGGTCAGTAAATGTGAAATATGGATAGAGTAGAAAAACTATGTAACTTGGGTATTTTGTTATATAGTTAGACTCTTAGTGCTGCTTATACGTCAAATGTTGTGAAATGCCGGGTCATACACAACAAAGAAGGAATAAATTTTGATTTTTTTATATAAATAATTGTAGTTTCATTTGAATTTACTTCTTTTATTCATTGCTTTCAATGATTAACTTTTGATTGGAAACATCAAATTTCTAAATTCCTAGTAAGTGACACAGCTCTACAGCGGTTTCGAGGAGTAAAAACATTAATGCTGTCACTCAACTGGAGTCCTTGTGTTTGATGTCATTATGCCAGAATTAATGTAATATAGCAGTTTTCTTGAAAGGAAAGACTGCATGTATTTCGGAATACAGATGGATTTCGTTCCATTTATTATTTTTCTTACATTTCCTCTAACCTTTTTCAATGCATAATCGTTATTTAATTTCAGAAACTTGTGTGAATATATGTACATTGCTTTATTTGAGAACTCCTCTTTCAATTAACAGTTCTGGACATCAGTTCTAAATACATACACAAAGAAGGTCAGGGGTTATGTAGATCCAATGATTTACCAGATTATCCCAACCACGCATAATATTTTGAGCAACACTAATATTTTGTATTTTCATAATTGCATTTATAGTTCTTAAATACAGAGATAAACAAAATAAATAATTTTGATTTAACCAGAAAAGACTCGAATTTGAAAAATTTGAAGTTTCGGTCCGAACTCTAATTCAATATTCTTTTTTACGATCATTTCTTCAACTGTGTACGACCTTTCAATAGCAATTGCTGTTGGTTGCTACCGGACACTACCGCAATGTCTCCAGAACGGGAGGTTCGGCTTGCCATAATTCCGTTTAACCCAACATTTCTTTTGAAATGCTTGTACCAAGTCAGAAATATTGCGGTCGACAATTTTGCTACTGGATTCCACCTGATTGGTCTTTTTGTCTCATAGACTTCAGCTCTTGACAACTCAGTTCTTCGGTAATTTTGTTATTACCCCAATTTGCAAAAAAAATATATTAAGTGCCTATCATCTGGAGCTTTCGTAATTCAGATTCAGTTAAAAGTGTATCGTCATGAAGTATAACTCCATAAGAATAAAGTTGCAAAAAATTGTATTTACAGTTCTCAAAGGATTTACTTCCTTTCATCTTGAACTTGTTTCTTTATTAGTAGTGGGAAAAAAAACAGGGGTCTAGCGACTTCCAGTCAATGTTATTCCTATGGAAGAAGATACCTGTGAGGATACCTTTTGAGGATACCCTATGACGTCATCTAGTAATTAATTTAGGTCTAATTAATTCAGTGGTGTTGATTAGTTTTTTTTAATTAAATTTGTATTGAGTGCACCTGCAACAAGCATATCTAGTTTTAAGGGGTATATTTGGTATGTATTTGTGTGTTTCTTTTCTGTCATTGGTCAGACCTCCCTCCCCCCAATATTTGTCTCAACTTTGATGTTTGTCTTCTTCTAAAATTTATTAGGATTGATGAATTGGGTATGTATTTTGTGTATTATTGCTCAGTGTATCATTGTATTTTAAGTGGTGTGTATTTAATTTTGTTTTCTTTTCTGTCGTTTGTCAGACCCCCCTCCCCCAAATCTATGTCTTAGCTATAATGTTTGTCCCCGTCTAATATTTTATTGTTGAATTGGATATTTTGTGTATTATTGTTCAGTTTATAAATAATCTTCTTTGTGTAAAATCATAGATAACAAGAACTTTTATTATTTACAAAATTTATTATCCTCGTAAAATTAGACATACACAGGTCGGGAACCACCCTACATTGCCTTTACAATTGACTTAAAATTATCCTTAACCAATTATACATCTAGATAAGAGAAAAAGGGAGAGTCATCTACCACCCGGCAGTATCTTCATCCTCACGAAAGGGCCAACAGTATGCTATCTTTCGTGCAGGGGCGTAAACTGCCGAGACCTGAAGTAAGCCTTTCCAGGATAGTTCACTCTCTTAAAAAAATAAAACAAATCAAAGCTTATTTACATCGCGAGCTGGTATCCATGAGTTCTTTGTTGAATTTCTTTGGCCAATGTAACCATTTTACAAAATATTTGTCAGGTTCCTTGCTTCTTGTTTTTAAAATTTTCTCAACTTAATGTTTATGAATCTTTATTCATCATTATCTGATTCATCTTCATACGCGTTTTCATCCAAGATTTCAAAGTAATCATCGTCGAACAAGTCTCCAAGATCGGTACGACTTTTTTGCAGTACTCGTTTTATAGCTTTGTCTTCTTTGACATCATCATCGTTTACTAATGACTGAATTTTATGGACTATCTTTTCATGTACTTCACTATCGTCAAGGTATATTGCTAACTTTAGATATGTCGTGTAACGTTTGTAAAACTCTCTTTTAACAGCATGCGTTATTTCTTCATTACTTTGTCGACAAGCCTCTTTTTTGTCCATTCCTTCTTGTATAAGTTGAGATAACTTTTCGTCAAATGTTGTTTTTACTGTGTCGACAGAATCGGCTAATAGCTTTTGATAACCTTTATTATCATCTACACTGTCTTCATAATCATCGTCGCTTTGTTCACTGTCATCGTCGTATTCTATCCATTTAAGTTTTTTCTCATCAACCTCTTCATCCTTCANGAATTTATAGTATTGTCTTCAGGTGTGACCTCACATTTCTTTCCAATACCAATCGCATTCGATAAAAGTCTCTTGTTTTCTGGTGTTGTCGGTTTCAAATTTATAAGTAATTATCCATATGGCCTACTAACGGCTTCGTTGAATTTTTCCATGAAATAAGTCGTTTTCCCCGGATACATTTGTCTAGCTAATGTCATGA
The DNA here is from genome assembly GCA_002080025.1 of Modiolus philippinarum. NCBI lineage: Eukaryota > Metazoa > Mollusca > Bivalvia > Mytilida > Modiolidae > Modiolus > Modiolus philippinarum. The sequence goes on along the minus strand of MJUU01045955.1, from coordinate 25,077 downwards.
TCTGTTGTTGATCAATCGGATTGTTAAATAAAATCATATACTGACAATTCCGTCTCTGTGTTGGGTCTTTACTAAAGAACAGATTTTGGTTGATCGCAATTACTGAGAGGTTCCTGTGATGACTACCTTCCGTAAACAGCTCTGTTATTTTACTATCTTTAGACGAAGAAGCCATTACATCATCAAGAATGATGAGATTATGGATGGATTTAAATAGCTGTCCTTGTCAATTTCAATAGGGATCCCTTGTATGAACTCCACCGGTGGCCTTGTAGTTCGCTTTATTTCGTCATACAACGGCCAAAACAAACTGTTCATTTTTCTGTCGTTTTGGTCGATACTGCGTTACTTCATTGGTCTCCATTAACGTTTCTTCAAATGGCGGCGGTGGCGGTGGCGGCCATTCGGATTAGTAAATCGATTTGAGACTTCATATCTACTTCGGGTTCAATATTGTTCGGATTATTTTGTAAAGTCGAGCAATGTGTCTAAATACCATGTAAACACACGGTAAGAAAAAGGGGATTGATACGTTGCATTAATATAAATCTTCAATACAATTTATTATTAGTTAAGTTTATCAGTTTCTGACTCATGATACGAATTGCAGTATGCACAAAAGAATGTAAACTTTCTGTATTGTACTGTGTGTCCCCACTCTGTTTTATTTACACCTTGTTCAAAATGTAAATAAACAATAAATATATGCTGTATTTGATGTTTACAGGGTTTTGAATTTTAAATAGCAAAAAAAAAATAATTTAGTAAAATAACAGTGTGTCATGAAAAATATAAGGGACGCGTTCGTATAGTTTTTTTTTCAAAACGGTGTCGAAAATATATTATATCCGGTTCAAACTGGATTATAGATATGTTATTATAGACACGATAAGAAAAATATAAACTTCGTGCCTCAGTGATTGAACAATTATAAACATGAATGAATATAAGTTATGTTTTACCTTACAGGTAAATTAAATAAATGTCTAATAAATGTTAGACATAAAACGTACGTAAATAGGGAGATACCAAACGATTTGTTTACATACGAAAACATAATTAAATGCACACCAATTAAAAAAAAACAATGATATTTATTACTAATTAAAAAACTAATCAACACCAATTAATTAAGAAGACCTAAATTAAATACTAGATGACGTCATAGGGTATCCTCAAAAGATATCCTCACAGGTATCTTCTTCCATAGGAATAACATTGACTGGAAGTCGCTAGACCCCTGGTTTTTTCCACTACTTTTATTATCGACAAATATTTCGAAGTTGTCAGTTTTTTATTTGGTCAAGATATAGAACAATGGAGTAGTTAACAATATTCTTTCGAAGCAGAGTGATACATTGAAAAAAGTTTGAATGCCTGTCACACATAAAGGGTGTTTTGAAATGGATACAAACTTTAGTTTTCTATATATCGTGTGCGTTTTTGTCACATGTACATTCACTCCATATCCTTTCATTTTTCCTATTTGGATGAACAAATGAATAAATCGACAAACAGCTTATTACTATGGGCATTTCTTACCCGCGTTTTTACGAAAATGTTGTTAAAAATGTAAAAAAAAAAATGATAAAAATCCAGAAAAACTTGGACGTAACTTACATTCGTTACGTAATAGGTGATATTGACGTGATATTCTTCATAATTCCGTTAAATTGGCTTTGGGATCCAATGACCTGAAGATTTTACAGGTATACTGGCCTCTCACTGATACTGCCGATGTCTATACGGAAATCAATGATGATTCTTCAACAAACCCGTCGGGGAGTTTTGATTTTTCTTCCGTAGTGCGACAGTGTTTTACTAGGCTCCTTGGGCTAGCCGGTAGTTTAGCAGCGAACACTCCTTGACCCTTTTCTAAATTACGTTTTGTCTTATTCGATTGTGATCTTGGAGTTTGAAGTCTACCTGTATTGGGTTTTATGTGTATGTTTATAATACTATAGGGAAACGGGACAGATAAAGGAGAGGTTTGGGTACCCATAAACCGGTTTAACCCTACCGCTAGGTTTTTTTAGTGCCGGTACCAAGTCCGGCTATCCCGAGTTCCTATCGTTGTCTATGTGTGTCTGTTTTTGTTGTGCAGTTCCCTTGTAGATTGTGGCACGTGATTGTAATTTTCGGCCATTGTAAGTGTTTCCTGTATATTTGGAATATAAATTTGATTGCCATGTCTTGCATGTGTTACTTTGTATCAAGCTAAATGGTTGAAGCACACAAATATTGTAAATAAATGTGTTATCTGTATAGAATTTCCGATGATGGATAGCATGGCTCCCGATAGAACTTTTATGAGGATGAATATCGTTTGTGTTTCACCTTAAGTGGTTGTTGTTGTTGTTTAACGACCTTACGCTTCATAATCAATTACAACGTATATTTCCAATAAAGTATATGAACATCTCGGGAAATGTCTACTGGAAAGAAAACCGATAGCAGAATAGTGTCCCATGTAACATATATCTGCATCGGGGAAATATACATTTGTTTTAGTTTGTAACAAATCTTTATCATTGGTTTATCTAATGAACATAAACATAGAACAGAATTTAGATTACATTACCAGTGATGTCCATAATGTCCACATTTTTATTACATTCTTGAAAAATGGTCAACGATCCAATTTAACAAATTTAACCCACTTTAACAATTTTAAACTAAATGTATAACGTTGAATCACTGATAAAATATGCACATTTCAATAAATTTTGTTTAATCATAGAAAAGTTCTAAATTGAGCGTAAAAGCGGGAACATTTATCAATAATATCAATGATTTAAACTATATTACCCGAAATAGGTATTCTAAAAATGGTAAAAAAAAACCAGATACTTGATTGACAGATCCTACTATTTTACATCGTATCCGTTGGACAAGTGCTTTTTAACCCAAAACATTTGCTTGGTATATGTATAAAAATGATTTAATACTGTCTTCTCCGGTGTGAACATATAAAGGGAAATGGGGTAAATGCACATGGAGAAAAAAATCCGTACAAATTCATGTCTTGATTAAGCAAATGAAACTACGCTTTTATGTTGTTCTTCTTTTGGAAGTCATCATTGGGCCTTCAGTAATGAACAAACACTTATACATCATAGCAAGTTCAAGATGGCCCTTATCAATCGAGCGGAATTCGCTTAATAGATGCCGAATAACGCTACATCCATGTTCTGGGATCTTCAACAGAGAATAGGTACCTGGCAAAGTACTCTTATAAACAGTCATTCGATGACCCACCAAGATACTAAGAGACAATACAACATATTTACGACTACATGACTTTCATTGAGTTAATTGTATGACTACTTGGCAAATAAAACGAATGCCATTATCATATTCAGATAGTCAGAACATTAACTTGATTTTTTTCTCGAAAATAAGCAAGCTAAATAATATGCGTATTTTAACTCGAAAGCCATTTAATGGCTGGAGAGTTGTTCACATGACAAGAAAAATCACGTGAGGCTTAAAATCACGTGAGGCTTCAAGCCTGTTAACAGCTCTAAAGGATGATCTTCGTGCTTCCGATAAAATATAGTGCGCAAGTTTCTTTCAAAATCGTTTACATTGTATATTTAATTAAGTTATATTTCTTCATTTTCTTGAGTTGAATACGGTGTTGTTATATTAAGTTGAAAACAATATGCATGTTTATCAAATTACTCGTTTTTTATATTGCGTCTCGGATCAACGCGCTCGCCGCGCAGTAATTTGTCAAAGATGAAATTAACATTTGTAACATTTGTTTATGTGTATTGCATATGTATATCAATGAAATCGACATGCATACGAAATCACACAATCCGATTATTTTCACGTAATTATGGTATTACGGAATAACTTAATACATGCAGACGTATGCAGTAGTTCTTTGGATGACTACGGAGTTTTGTCACGAGTAGATTTTCAGGGCTTTCGAGTTTCAGCTCCATCGGAGCTTTGATTGAATTATGTTGTCTGAAGCTTTGATGTTGTAACACTACAGATTCGGTCGATTTTGCAGATTTACCGAAATGTTTTTGACAGTAAAAATTCTCGCGAGTTGGTATCTACCAGACAGCATACCATGTTTTACTAACGTGACTGAAAATTGTATTACCGCAATACCCTTGAAATGAGCAAAACCCAAAGGATAGAAATGCCATTGTTGGTGTATTTGAGTTATTCACAGTTATGAATTCCTTTTAAACAACAAGCATCCATTTATTTAGTTATCATGCGTTTGATCCATGCCCTATTTATCACGAGGACAGACCAATTAGCTTGGAACACTGTTTTCACCATTTAAAAGAATTCGTCATGTGGAGACGCGTCCCAAATTTCAGATAAAGCCGGGAAGTCAATTTTTGCGTATGATAGCAAAGTAAATTATACTTAGAGCTTAAATTCATTCTGTGCATATGTAATGCTCTGAAAACCAAATCACACATAACGACCAGAACGTAACTGAGAAAAAGCATAAATCATACTGTCATAGACATATTTGATACGACCAAAGTGCAGAGGTCTTTTTGTTGAACATTTTCCTCTTTAGCCGTAAAATACCTTACATAAAACACGTTGTACATTGTTTTTTTTTTCATTCAGGTGTTTTACCAATCGATCTAAATCACAGCCAATGCTATGACGAGAAAAAGTTTAGGAGAACGCCCTGATATGATTTGGAGGAACCTTGAAAAATAGATAACAATGCTCTTCTTTGGTGCCTTGCTATATTTTTAAGAATGAATTTTTAAAATCTAAGAATGTCGTCATACCCTCCGACCATTCCCTCGTTATGTATAAAAATATTTTCTCAATTTATTGTCTAATGATTGCTGTAGAACGTTTGGCAATCGGACCCTGAATATTAGTGTCTGATCCCTCTAAATTTTTCCTATTCATAGCATTGGCTGTGAGTTTGATCGATCGGTGGCCGTGATAAGAGTTAAGAGCAGTCTGATGTTATATTTGTAAATAATGATATGCATCACCTTCGTGTAAAATTATAATAAAACTTCTACTATTAGAAAGAAGGATAATTCTATAATTTCAATATTGATATGCTAATTAATTTTCTTCCCTTTTGCCATATAAAGCTAACTTGATAGGGTAGATAATGTATAAATGTTTCTCAGATGGTAAATCAAATTAAAACGTAGTTTTAGATACTGTATTTGTATCTAGAGAATTTCTCACACTGGATGCACTATCACACTTTCAAATTTTTCGGCATTTTATTTTTTTGTAATTTCAAAAAGTGATTCTTACCACCTGTTTATATTGTCCGCATCTGTTTCTTAAATTTACCGATCTTTCCATTGTCCTAGGATTATTCGTTTTGGATTGACGGTTCGGTTCTCACTTACTTTCTTACAATTGACTTGATGAGTGTCTTTATGTTGCTAGGGACACTGGTGCTTTTGTCGGGCAACGGATGACAGTGATTGTAAGAACACTTTGTCAATTAAATTGATGTTTGTTGAAATCCCGTCTTCATGGCCAGAAAAAAAAACATGAATGTAGCGTTGTTCGACATCAACCATTGCATTCAGCTCAAACCGGTGCAGCTGGCCGTCTTGAACTATACTATGAGGTATAAGAAAAATTCATTGTTGAAGGCCTCTTGGTGACTTCGAGATGAACAACAATAAAAGCGTTGTTCCATTGCTTTTCGGTATTTAGTCATTTGTTCTTATCAATTGTGGAAACGTTGTTTCATTTGCATTCACTCCATATCCCTTCGTCGTTTATTAGATACTAGACTGGAAGTCGACGATGTGTAAATAGTGCTATTTTGGATTTAAGGTTCACATGTATTAGTGTCAGCACAGTGGTAGTAATAACATATGGTCCGATGATCCAAGATGGCCATTAGTAGGATCGGACCAGGTATAGGAAATGATTTAAAAATCTTCTGCTCAGAAACCAGAAGTCCTTGGTTGGTTCTCTCAGGGAGGACTTTTTAATCAAGTTTATGTCGTATCTACGATTAAGACAATATATAGTTTGTGTCTTTTAAATATCAACTGTATTTGCTTAAGGCTTAAAAACAGAGCGACGTACGAGCCTTTGTCGAGCATTTTAATATGTTTCGTGCCGAGTACAAATACATTTGATGATTATAAATTGTTTTTCCCTTCAATATGTAAAATAATTTTATTTTAATGGAAAATATAATCTAAAATGAATAGTTCGGGGATTTCTGTCTATCTATCCATAAAAACTGGAAGTGGGAGTGGCTTAATTCGATATCCTGTACATGATACAGCAAGGCAATACACAAATATACGTAGATCTTTATCTGCATGGAAAATGCTACCATTGTAGGATAAAATCACGGCCTGTTAATTTAACTTAAAGTCATCGTCTGGCTCTTGAGAGATTCCTGTTTTTTTCAATGGAAATCGTCAAGGATAGTAGAGGCGGACCAATGAATGGCAATCTATGGCCATACTACATCCTACAAAGAAAGTATACTTAATATGTCACGGAAGAGAAGTTCTATCATAACCTTTGTTCCAAAAGCGTAAAATGTTGTATAAATATCTTTTCCAATGGTACAAATATTACAGTATTTGTTCCTAACGGCATAAACGTTATATAACAAATGTTACAGAAAGAAGAAACATAATGTATTTCTTCCAAAGGAACTTCAGTTAGGCGGAACAATTATACGTAGACAGATTGAATTATTTTCAGTTTACAAGGCCTATGATCAAGTATTTATTTCCTCTTTGGAAATTTAAGGACAACTTAACATGCAATTTATTTTAAGATTTTGATATTTGACCAAATTACGATTTATAGATCGACAAAAACTGACGTTTAGCAAAGTCTAAATGTTTAAAGTGTAAAGTCAATAGAACAATGTAAAGAAGAGATTTCTGGTCTTCTGTTATGTGAAATCAATAGCTTGAAATAATGGTATTACTGTTGTATAACTTGTGATTAATCCTCCAATATAGAACTACTTCTAAACTGCATTCAAATTCTTCTTTAATTGTATATATTCTTCTAAAAAGAAAGGTTCGAAATTTCCAATTAAATGACCGTCTTTTATAGTCTTATTCATTTCATTTTAAATCGACTGATGCTTTGTTCAAATCTCTGTGATTGCAAATGGACGAGGTACTGATGTACCAATAGTGGTTTGAAAGAGTACATGGATTCATCAATACACCGTTTCTGTTGACGAGCCCTGCTGCCATAATACGGAAGGCTATCCCAGACACTAATAGTGTATGTCGTTAGGAAAGCATTGTAACAGTTTTAACGATATCACTGTTCTATCTGTTTCAACAATTACAAAGTAAAAAACAAAGATTTTTTGGCTCATCTTGATTTAACATCGGTCTGAATACTATCTGAGATTTCAAAAAATCAACTTTTTTTTGCACATACTCTTTAATTTTCGAAATTAAAGAAAAAATCTTTTTTTATTCCTGTTCCCAAGAGCAAGACTATAAAATGTTCAACTAAATGTTGACTTTGTTGAGTTGTACCGTGTACATATACATCCAATATTGACTTAGGATGTCAATATTCAGAGTGAACATTCTTTGAGTATATCTTAAATATCTGAAAATTCGTTGTGACTGTGTAGTGTGCATTTAAGTTTTCAGCTATATGTAAACGATTCTTCGACGTTTAAATAATTTGAATGGTATGTTTAGATATGTTGTCTGGCCAATTGTTGTTATTGGTTGTGTGGCCAGTTGCTGTTTTTTTGGTTGTGTTGCCGATTGCTGTGTTTTGTTGTTGTGTGGCCAATTTCTGTTTTTTGTTGTGTGGCCGATTGTTGTTATTGGTTGTATGGCCAGTTGCTGTTTTTTTGGTTGTGTTGCCGATTGCTGTGTTTTGTTGTTGTGTGGCCAATTTCTGTTTTTTGTTGTGTGGCCGATTGTTGTTATTGATTGTATGGCCAGTAGCTGTTTTTGGTTGTGTTGCTGATTGCTGTTTTTTTTGTTGTTGTGTGGCCAATTGCTGTTTTTTGCTGTGTGGCCAACTGTTGTAATTGGTTGTGCGACCAGTTGCTGTTTTTGGTTGTGTTGCCGATTGCTGTTTTTTGTTGTATGACCAATTGTTGTTTTTGATACTTTGTAATAATACATCTTTAAAACATGCAATCATTTATTTATCGGCTTATGCTTTATATTTGATAAAAAGCTGTATGTAGAATTCGTTTGTATACAGAAAGATATTTCCTTTCGATAAAACATATTTAGCCAACTCCAAATCTTGTAAAATCCTTCGGACAGACTCTTCCGGTTTGACGGCCGATAAGAAGAGAAAATAAACTTTGTCAAGTCATATCTTGGCGAAGGTCTCTAGGGAAAATGTGATAGGTTAAGGCTGCTCGAATTGTGGAGTAAAAATATAAATGATCACGTACATACCGAACTAAAGAGAAACTTAATTTTCTTAACTCGTTCATCAATCCATGAACAAAATTTTGAGTAAGACATCAAAATTAGTTATATATGTCATAGATATATTCTTAAAGTTTCACATTTGGTTATTTATAAATTATTTTATCCTGCAATGGTAGCTTTTACTGTACAGATAAAGCCCAACGTATATTGTCTTGTTGTATCCTCCACAGCTGTATTTTTATACAGGATATCAATTTAAGCCACGCCCACTTCCAGTATTTATGGACACACGGAAATCCCCAAAATATTCAGTTTTAAACTAAATGAAGTTGTTTTGTGTATTGCAGGTTAAACAGTATATAATTAGTGTCTTTAGGTATCAAATGTACTTTTGCTCGGTACGAAACGGATTGAGATAATCCCTTTTGGGATTCGAAGCCAGAGATGTTTTTTTGATATTGCCTGCCTCCGAATCCCTTATCAACCATGTATAATTCTATTCGGGAAATTTTTATCAAGTACCCCCACCTCGTTCCGGATAAAATAACGTTTGAGGTTGGAACCGTACAATATCAGCGATTGTGGAATCAAAGGAGGACATATTTTCCTTCAAGAATCCGTAAAAATATTGAATTGGACTTGCCTGGTATGGAAGTTACAGCTCCTTCTTTCCGATTGTCGCTTCGAGATGCCTTCGTTTACGCCATTTTGTTGTTCAGAAGTGCGGTCACGTGATCGATATTTTTAGACAGGCGCGCGCTATAGTCTTTTTCGTGGTAAATTTTTCTCTTCTCTGCAATGCACAAAGAGCCAAAAATTTACCACGAAAAAGTCTATAGCACGTTCTGTTGATCACGTGATCAAACCTTCAAAACAACAAAATGGCGTAAACGAAGGCATCTCGAAGCGACAATCGGGAAAGAAGGAGCTGTAACTTCCATACCAGGCAAGTCCAATTCAATATTTTTACGGATTCTTGAAGGAAAATATGTCCTCCTTTGATTCCACAATCGCTGATATTGTACGGTTCCAACCTCAAACGTTATTTTATCCGGAACGAGGTGGGGGTACTTGATAAAAATTTCCCGAATAGAATTATACATGGTTGATAAGGGATTCGGAGGCAGGCAATATCAAAAAAACATCTCTGGCTTCGAATCCCAAAAGGGATTAGGATTGAGATGCTCACCAAAGGTTCGCACGTCAATCTGTTTCTAATACGAAGCGAATTAAAAAAAAATGTTCAGTTGAAGAAAAGGATACTGACATTTAAGTACTGCATCACCGTATTTTTGGAATACCAGACCCACTATCATGTATACACATAAAACATGATAAACTCTGTAAATTGAAAACTAAGACGTAAAATTCTCACGTCTGGCGGTCTCAGTCTTGTGCTATTTCATGACAAATGGAAAATTTGCACGATTTTTCTGGATACAAATAATTGTATAACAATTGTTAAAGTTCTCGGGGGTCTCATTTTCCAGTTATATATGGTATTTTCCTATGTCCAGTGGCTTTTTAGGTGCAAGTTTAGTTGAAATGTAGATACTATTGTAGCTTGAGTGTTCCCCTAAAAGAAACTATACATTTTAGAGAATCAATATGTTTAGGTAGTTTTGACAGTATAGATGATCGATTTACAAAGTGAGAAAGAATCTGTTAGTGACATTTTCCAGTCTGTTTTTTTATGCAAGTTACATTGATAGTCAAATGAATGATAGTCATACATACACCATGTACAAGTCCTGTAAAATTATTGTACAGGCTGTAGTTTTATTTACCAGTACTGCAGTAGTCTTTTTTTTATTTTTACGGGAAATATATCCAAATGGGTATCATCTGACGTTTAACTTCTTTCGATATGATATTTTCTGATTTTCAAAAATGTATGGAAAATTATAACGTCTCAAGTTAAACTGGAGATCATCCATATAGTTTGTGTGATAAAACAAACAAACAAACAAAAAATACATAATACACATATCTACAATGCAATGAAATTCACATGAAGAGTAATAAGCACTTCAGAATGTGTTGCAGATAATGCTGAAACCACCAACGCCACACTTCTATAAAAAATAAATAAAAACCTTACATATAGAAAGATGGACGCAAAATGGTGGATAGTAATTTCCTTGTGTTGATCCTGCACTAGGAAAAGGCCCCCTCAAATATTCAAAACATATTGCAAAATATTTAGCCATTCATGAGAAAAAAAACGAAAAGCATATTTGCTTTTCTAAGAAGGGATGATTAAATAGTAGATACGAATACTTTAAAGGACTCTCAAATACCATACGAAAGATGGTCATTGACATTGAAAATAATTGATCATACACCACTTTCGTAAAGACATTCAGAGATATCAGAAAAGTCTTCAATAAACAAATCTCGACGACAATGGGCCTTGAAGCCTTTCATCAACTGTGATCTAAGTCTAACCAAGGGTGATCGCAAGAAAGGACATACCTTTTCACCTGGTTCTTAACCTACTTCGTAAATTGAATAAATGATCAAAATAGTTAATTTTTTTCAATATTATTGCTCCTTCACGGTAAGTTCGAAACCTATCACAGATGGCCACCAAAGGCAACAGTGTAGCAACAGGGCCTGTGGTGAAAGCATTTTTATCCGAGTCGTGAGAATACTTTATGATAATCTTTGGATATTCCTTTATGAATTTTTGAATACATATGTTAGAAACGAATAGACCTTATTGCAGGAAAAAATCTTCATTGGAATTAAAGGCTAACTGGAACAAAATGTCTCTTTTGGATAGTCTGCTTTATAATGATATTTTGTTTAAAAGTTCCATATCGGATGGTTTACTATAATCCAATTTTTAATTTAAAGTAAGTGAGAACCGAACCGTCGATCCAAAACGAATAATCCAAGGACAATGGCAACATCAGAAACAACAAAGAAACAGAGAAACAACACAAGTACGGCACAGAAAAATAAACAGCTGCGCCAAGTCGCATGATACGCCCGTCATCACCCCTTCAAAACTTTAAGTGATTAAAGAATGTGGTTCTCAATTTAGAATACACCTATAGCTGCCCAATTAAACATGATGTCTCTTTAATAAATCAATCTGCAAAGTTTGAAGTGAGCTGATCAAACTATTAATCAGTTAGAGTGCATTATGTATAAAATTGCCTTAAATTTGAAAAAATAAAGTCCAATAACTCTTGCAAGAAAATTGAAATTTCACGAAAAAGTATACAGATCATGAGGCCATCATACCCAATATCTTTACAAAGTTTGAAGTGAATTGGTCAAAGAGTTGTCAAGTTTGAGCGCAACATGTAAAAAAATTGCCTTAAAATTGACAATTAAAGTCCCATAACTCCTACAAGAAAAATCGAATTTTCACGAAAAAGGATACAGATCGTGAGTCCATCATATCCAATACCTCTACAAAGTTTGAAGTGAATCGACCAAAGGGTTGTCGAGTTTGAGCGCGACATGTTAAAAATTGCCTTAAAATTGATGAATAAAGTCCCAGAACTCCTACAAGAAAAATCTAATTTTCACGAAAAAGTATACAGATCGTGAGTCCATCATACCCAATACCTCTACAAAGTTTGAAGTGAATCGATCAAAGGGTTGTTGAGTTAGAGCGCGACATGTAAAAAATTGCCTTAAAATTGACAAATAAAGCCCCATAACTCCTACAAGAAAAATTGAATTTTTCCGAAAAAGTATACAGATCGTGAGGCCATCATACCCAATACCTTTGCAAAGTTTGAAGTGAATCGACTAAAGGGTTGTCGAGTTAGAGCGCCACATGTAAAAATTTGCCTTAAAATTGACGAATAAAGTCCCATAACTCCTACAAGAAAAATTGAATTTTCCCGAAAAAGTATCAAATCGTGAGGCCATTATACCCAATACCTCTGCAAAGTTTGAAGTGAATTGGCCAGATGGTTATCAAGTTAGAGCGCGACATATGGAACGGACGGACAAACAGACGGACCGACGGACGGACGGACGGACAGACGGACGGACAATCGGACATTTGTATACCATAATACGTCTGTCATTAGACGGGCGTATAAAAATGAAGACACACACACATACTAAGATGAACAACATGGACCCAATAAAAAACCATGGGTGAGATCAGATGCACCGGTATAGAGTAAGCATCTGCTTTTTATAAGAAACCAGCCGTGTTGAACATGCCAAATCCGGTAGAGGAAACAACAATTAATTTAATTTAATGTTCTATTTATTTAACGATGATTACAAACAGCTCGAAGGCTACAAAGTTGCTCTCCTCAAACAACAATTAAGCTTTAAAGGTCATCTGGGAAACAAATATCCCATAGCGGTCCACAAGATATAGTGATGTCGACCGTAAAACTTCTGGAGGAATGACTTCAAGTTTTGGGTAATTACCCTTGTTTAAGTAGCCTATTTGTGAATGGTGAATAAAAGGATATGGAGTAAATGCACACGAGATAAAGTCTCTACAAATACATGGTAAAAAACAAGCAAAGGAACAACGCTTTTATTGTTGTTCTTCATCTTGAAGTCACCATGAGGCCTTCAACAATGAGCTTTGCTCATACCTCATAGTAAGTTCAAGACGGCCCCTAGCACCGGTTTAAGCGGAATTCTTTGCTAATTGTCGAGCAACGCTACATCCATGTCTTTCTTGGTCATGGGTGCGGGATTGTCAACAAACATCAATTAAACTGGCAAAGTGAGAAATCAGTTGATTTTTTTTAACTCTGGACTCCATATGGAACAAATTTAAGGACTTCCTGTGATTTGATTCCATTATAAATTTTAAAAATACAGAAGTAACTTCGAATTTAGTTTCTTCATAAATTGTTTTATTACAAGTTGTGTCAGAAAACTGAACAAAAATATTGGTCACAATGAGAAATCTTTTCAAAGAACTTTTTTACCCGAAAACAGTCAAACATTGAGTCCTATATTTCGTGTTGATATATTTACATGTTTAATCGTAACTACTAACACGTATAACATCATGATGAAGTACAACAATAAAAGATTTGTACCATTGCTTGTTTTAATCATGTATTTGTAGAGACTTTGTCTCATGTTCATTTACTGCATACCCTTTCATGGTTAACATATTTGAATGGAAATATCAATGAAACATAATTATAAGAGCTAGAGTACTTTGGTTCATCGTTTAAGACTTTATGGTGACTTCCAGATGATTAATGACAAAACGTTATGATTGTATTTATTCTTATCTTTATATAGCTTCATTTGTTTTGAATACCAATATGTATCAATGATCAAACACCTGATGATTTTTATCCTTTGTGATTAAAATGAAATAAATCTCAGTTAGCAACTGACCAATGAAGTATTCAGCACACAGAATGTTATTCGAAATTAGCCAGGCAACAAAATAGACAGGTCAGAATTCTTTTGAATTCAGTAGTAAAGCAAAATGATAAGGAAGGAAAATTTGCTAGACAAAGAAGAATTCTAAATGCAAATGATATTTTCTGACAGAAACAATATTAATTCAACATGATGTATAATAAACTTGTCATACCCATTATTGATTATTCAGAATATGGTATAAAACATGCGCTTCATGTTATAGACGACCGTTTATCCCAATTGTATAATTTTATCATCTGCATCTCATTTAACCAGAACAGAAGACATTTTATCCGTCTCGTCGCTTAATTGCCATCCAAACTGGACTAAATGCTTTATTCTTTACATTACAGATTGGAGAAAAAACAAGAAAATGACATTAGCCTGCATGAAATAAATTAAACAACAATGTCCTACAATTAGTACTGTTTCTTTTTGATAAGTCTCCAGTTCTTCACCAGAGAATGAACTTAATTAGCGACAATAAAAATCAACTATTAGTGGTAGATAACTCCGACGATGAAGATGATTTGATTCATGATGGAAGAAGACGAGGTTCTAATGTTTCTTTGTCTCGTTTCCGATCCTGTCCACAACTTTTAGACGAAGCAGATAGTCAACATCCTCAACGATTTGAGAAAACAGCAGACGACAGTTGTACCGTGACATTAAAACACGGATCCGCCTTCACGCAACATGGAGAAAGTGGGCAGTTTTATGAGCAAAACGGAAAATTTCAGATTGGGTCTGAAACTCCAACTCCCCCGTCAACACCAAAGAGTCGCAAAAGTTTAGTATCTCTGAAAGACATACAGTCTTCTGGTGCTAATCAGTCGCCGACATCAACCCCAAGACTTTTACATAGGGGATTCTTACGTAGATCGTCATTGAGCAGGGGATCATCTGTTGATAGTCAGAACGGAAGTCGAAATAATTCAACAATACTAACTGAAGATAACCTGCGAAATCATGACGTAACAGCAGATTTATCTCAAATACTAGTTGCTCATCAAGATAAAAAACACGAAACTAAACAAGTCAAGCTGAAACATCTTCACGGACATTCAGATGAAACTCAGCTGAAGTGTGAACAATGGCTACAAACATTAAATGTTTCAAAACCAGATAAGGTTAAATCAAGAAGTCATATACAGTTACCTCCTATTTAGGTACTGTAATATGGGGAAAACAAGAATGGCTTATTTGTGTGACTAAACAACATGGGTTAATACACAATGTACTTTTTCTATAGGTTCACTTTTATGGTTACTTGAATACTAGTAACTGAACATGAGTGGCTTAATATCATATCGCTAAGTGACTGTTGAAGCACTACAAGAAACATTTGCAAGACAATCCAATATATTATATCAATTCTCTGGCCTGCCGTTGTTTCCCTTGATAGGTTAAACATAGCATATCTGCTCTAAATAGTATAAGGCATTTTCGTTGGAATCATAATGGGACATATAAAACCCTCTTCTTCAAATAATTTAAAGTTGCCAAAATAGCAATAATGGTTAACAGGACCAACAGGTGCCTTCCGAGTAGAAATCAAAGTATATCGTAATAAAAAGTCGAAAAAAATCTGCTCAAGTTTCTTTATAAAACACCATGTACAACAGCTACTGTGTCAATCTTCTGTCATGACTTAGATGGAAAACTAAAGCACTTAAAGGAAGTGGCGGTATACAAGAAAATCAGCACTTAAAGGAAGTGGCGGTATACAAGAAAACATAGGGCCCAAGAACATGCAATCGGTGATATTTCAATGCAATTTGTCTATGTTTAGTTTCAACTACTGAAGACGAAAAATTCATTACCACAAAAACCTGAAAAAATTTAAAAGCACATCATTGGCAAACGAATAACGAATCAACAAACCCAAATATAATTAAAAGATAACACGGATTAGAAATAAACAGAATGAAACCAGCTCCAAACAAACAAAAAATGCATGGTCAGTGCAAACCATCCACAAAATGGCGGTATCAATGTGTGTTACGGACAAATATTATCCAAAATCTGCTGAACGCCGGTATTGCAGATATTTCGGATGTAAGAGTCGAAATACAAGTTAGACCTTGCGCAAAAAAATTAATGGAAATTCAATGATCAAAACAAACAAAGGAATGAATAGGAGTTAAAGATATAAAAAAAGAAGACAACGTCACATTTCACTATTTCTGTTCAATAAAATATCACAAAGGCTACACAGTTATATAGTTCACGATTTTTATTCAATATGATAGGTTCTCATTTTTATAGCATTTTTTTTTACAAATTGATGCTGTATTATTCAAATTTTTAAAATGTTTTGATTTGATCTGCACTGAGGAGACATAAGTTGTCGAAATGGCCATATGCAGAAACCAAATTCACAATAACTCCAGTATTTTGTTACTTACTACCACTGGGCTTATGTCTTTGCTTGTGGACTGTTAGTCCCCGAGGGTATCTACCAACCCATGAGTCAGTACTTTGGCGCTAAACCAAAAATTGATTTTATTTGGAAATTTGCAATATCTAAAATTTTATAAATCATGTCGAAAACTAAAATGTGCCCTTGTGCAAGGCTATTTCCCAAATTTATTTGGTCTTTTTATTTATACCGTAATTGTGGTCTTTGTGCTCTATCAGATTTTACCTTGTTTTGGGGTTTGGCCTTCCAAATGTTTTGATTTGATCTGCAGTTAAGAAACATAAGTTGTCGAAAAGGCCATATAAAGAAAGTTAATGTGCAGTAACTTTTTGGTATTTTGTAATTATAAGTAATTCAACATTAGTTACATTGTATCTTCTCTTCACAAAAACACTGAACTAATTTTATTGTACATATATATGTTTACACAATCAGTCCAGTAGGCCTTTACGCTATCAATGTATGTTCAAAAACAAAAAGCAAATTTAAATCCGTTATGAAGTCTATAATTTTCTGGGCATGTTATGAAAAGGCGATCTGAGTACAACTGCACAATATTTTGACGCTTCATGAATAGAAAATGCACATATAAAAATTTGGACAGAGAATGTTTGACAG
This sequence comes from Modiolus philippinarum, assembly GCA_002080025.1. Taxonomy (NCBI): domain Eukaryota; kingdom Metazoa; phylum Mollusca; class Bivalvia; order Mytilida; family Modiolidae; genus Modiolus; species Modiolus philippinarum. The sequence goes on along the minus strand of MJUU01045955.1, from coordinate 8,283 downwards.
CATAGGACAGCTAGTTATTCTATGTTGCTTGTGTTTGGTTTTTATTCACAACATGTCGAAACAATTCCCCTAGAAATACTTTACAATAAAATTATCAATGACATCTCTGGCAATCTGATCATTAATAAAAATACCAAAATATACTTGGAATATGACCATTTTTACTTTCAATTTATGTCTCTTCGGCGCATATCATATAAAAACATTTTAAATCCATGAAAACGAAATATGCGTAAAATCCGATAGAGAACAAATTACCAGTAACAAAAGACCGAAGTTACTGTTAATTTATCATCTGCATATGCGTATTTCGACAACTTATGTTTCATTAGTGCAGATCAAACCCAAAACATTTGGAAGTCCACTAAACCGAAAACTTGTAAAAGATAGAGAACAAATAACCAAAAGGGTCTAAATAGAAAAGCCAAAATTCAGTTAAGGGCAGAGGTATGCTTTTGTAAAAGTTAGATATTGCAAGTTTCAACAAAGTAGGTTTTCGGGGTCAGCACCGAAGTTTGTTAATACCTTCGGGGACTAACAGTCCACCAGCATAGGCAATATGATCTTAATAGAAAAGCTGAAACCAGATAAGGACAGAGCTATTCAAAAGGGAGATACTCCTTAGTTTTTAACAAAGCTTACTTACTTTTTATAGAACCAAGTTCACCTGGTGCTTTGCCTTATACCACATGGCGAAACGACGCCTGACCATTCGAAATATTTAACTAGAGGTTTAAATAAGACTAAGCCTTTATCGCTCACCTGACAATTTGCTTAAAAGTGATGTTTTCCCATGCATAGAGGCCAATGTAGGCGATTTTTTTTTATCGTATTTAAAATACACAAAAGACTTTTGAAAATACATTCATGTAAATCTTAGTTGAATAAGTTGCTTCAGGAGTTTCTTCAGAGATGTTCAATATATGTATTTTCCGTACGGCAAATGTTAAACTACCTTTGGTGGGCAGTAATGACAGTGTTTGTAAGAGTACTTTGTCCGATATGTTATGCTTGTTGACAAACCTGCATCCATGACAAATGAATAGATGGATATAGCGTTGTTCAACATTTAGTAAGTCCCGGTGCTAGGGGCCGACTTGCTTACTAATAGCAATGAAGGGATATGCAGTAAATGCACATGAGACAAAGTCTCTACAAACAAATGGTAAAACAAAGCAATGGAACAACGCTTTTATTGTTGTTATTCATCTTGAAGTCACCATGAGGCCTTAAAAATGAGCTTTTCTCATAGCTCATAGTAAGTTCAAGACGGCCCCTCATATAAGGTATGAGTATTTGCTCTTTGTTGAAGGTGACTTCAAGATGAAGAACAACAATGAAAGCGTTGTTCCATTTGCTTAATCTTACAATGAATTTATACGGATTTTGTCCCATGTACACTTACTCCATATCTCTTTATTTGTTCATTCACAGCCATGTTTTTGTCAAATTGAAACGAAATGAGCAACCTTTGTAAAGGGTCTTTCTCTACATTACTACAGTCTAGTTTAGTTAAATTCATAGCAGATGATGAATATTACATTTTTCTTATAGGGTCCAATGTTGCTTGCTGGTGGCAATGTTTTTTTTTTATCAGTTTCTATACAACATTCCCGTAAAGTGAGGTTAATTATTTGCTTCTGGGATTCAGAGGAGATTATCTAAATATTTTCCATCGATCCAATTATATCTGTTGTGCAATGGAAACACATTTACACGACTAAGCATATAAAAATTGTAGAGTAGGATACAATTAAAAGGTAAAAAAGACAAAATTATTCAAACTAAAAACAAACAATAAAAAAATTACAAAATGGAGGCAGAGGTAAAATACCAAATATTTCAGCCTTATGGTCTTCAACTAGGGGACAACTGGGTAGAAAAACAAAGAATGATGTTTTAAGGATGAGAGAAAGCAGACCCAATTACGTGTAACAGAAATCTCCTGTAAAAATCATGCTAAATCTTGAACTTAATCAAAAACGAAAATAATATACTTTACAAACATGTAATAAAGGGTCGAACAGTTCCAAGAAATATGATACTTTTATGTTCAAGGATCCCCTCGCACTGGTTTGTCGAAAATACCAAAAAAGTTTGTAAAAAAGTGAATATATCAATGGAAACAGACCACATCCAATTACCCGAATAAAAAAGGCGCAAAAATTGCGGTGGGGTTAAACTCGTTTTCTTGGATCCAAACTCTATTCTTTTTTTTTATTTGACAGATGTTTTTTTTTCTTTTTTTGTCAAATATATTCGTATAACAACAAAAACTAACATGTTTTAATTCTTATTTGAATAGTAAAACACCATTTTCCAAAATTGGTGTAAAAATTATGTATTGTCAAAGAGGTTTATGTCTCCTATATACATCACTGACATCATACGAAACGGATTTGTCCGTCTCAATTCTTCATAATTAACGCCTGTAAACACTGTCCAGGGGCAAATACATGCACATCGATCAGATTTAGACAATGGTAATTATGTCATGTCTGCTCAAAAATTTATCCTTTTTCATATTTAACATTGACTGAGCACATGCTTTGGAATTCTTTTAGAAGGTCTTTTATGAAACTGCGTAATGTTTCAAAATTCGTTACGAAATTATGAAATTAAGACTGTTCCTCTTACCAGAGACATGTCTCTGCTCTTACCATACAGGAAAGAAGTATGCAAGACTGATTTTCTGTTACATCATTCTGTTGTCACATTACAACACACATTTCATGCACATTAAATTCTGAGTTAAAAGGATGTATTTCAAATAAATACGAATTGCTTTTTATTTAAAACGCCTACGGTTCTAATATGCTCGTCTTTATGGCGTTTAATGACATTAACCAAATTGAATAATTTGAGAGAATTAATGGCACATTGATAGAAATGGGATTTTCAAACGTTGAGTAGTTGTTAAACAGCTAAATGAACTGCCAAGATTGTTATTTTTTAAACATGATGATTTCGAAAGAGTATGTCAGTATCGGGATAATGCTTTATCTAATTGTATCATTTTACCATGCTGTTATTGAACTCATTGAAGAAATCTTTCCCAACCTCAGGCCATTTTTTAAAAATATTTTCATGACATTTGGATTCGATGGAAAATACTGGGTCAATACTGACTCTGCACAACAAACACATCAAAATGACCACAGCATGTCAAAATTAGATCAGGACTGTTTGCATAAATATGAGAATGGATGTTAATGGTAACTTATTTTCAAAATTAAAACTGCTGCACGAAATCTTTTAAGGAATTTTACAAAAGTGAAAATATAGCCTTCTATATAAAGTTTGTACAAACCAATCAGTAAGAAATCCCAGAAGCTTTAAACATGACCAAAAGACTATCTGAAATTTAATTTGCATTTTTACTCAAACGTTTTAGAATTTCGCTCTAATAGCAAATTATTTTACTTGGCCTAGTAAGTGCTTCGCAGAAATATCGAATTGCTCCCTTATAACTTATCAGCACTTTCGCATAGCTAATTAGAGAGTCATCGTTTAAACGGTTTGTCTAGCAGGTTTATCATTTATAAACTATTTCGTTGCTTATAAAATTTTGCATAGCTAATCATTATGGAATCCTTATTTATACTCAGTTTGGTATGAAGCTTCGTTGTTTTGCAATTCATGTTTAACTTTTCCATGTTTCCGGTGACAACAGAAATCAAGGAATGGTGCTATAGTCAGTTCGTAAGTAAAATATGATAGACAATGCTATTTAGGATTAGAAACTGTATACCACTTATGTGTATATTGTCGGAACAATTACTTTACAAAATTGAATAGCTTCTGAAGAGAGAACATTGCTAAATGATTTCAATCTTCTGAAACTTTTCATATGCAATATTACCATCACCAAACTTGGCAACACTGGACCTTCATTAATATTCTTACGACATTTAGACTGGTCTAATCTGAGATGGATGCAACTAACATACACATTTCTGCTCTTCAACAAACATTGTCATATAACCAATAAAAAAGAGGCGGGAACAAAGAAAGATCAAATCACATGATTATACCACCAAATGAAGTGTTATGTGATACCCTCTGTCGTCCATTCATTAGTCTGTCCTTCTGTCTGTCTGAATGTGAGTTGCTTATCACAAACCTGTGACCAAGTTTGCTTTTGGGTTCAGAGGCCCCTTGAAACTTTTTTATCTTTGGATTTCCAAAACAAAGCCCTTCGAATGAAATTGCGAAACTCTTAAGATCTATTCCACAAAATACAGTCTTTAGTGAAGTTAGATTTGGGTTCAGATGTACAAGTGGTTCTGGGTTTATGCTCATTAAAACCTTGAAATATTTCTATTTGTTTGGCTTTCCAACTTACAAGTTTGAACGAAATTGCATAATATTGAAATCACGTATGCAAGTTGCTCATAAACTCAATCGAGGTCTTATTTGTGGTTTACAGGAGAGAGTTGTTTTAAGTTATGCCCCTTGAAAAATTTGGCAAGAAAAAAAAACAAAAAAATATATAGTTATCATTTAGTGCACCATTACAATTTTTCTTTAAGATGACACTTACAAATATTGCCTAGATTGTCCACATATTTTCACTTTTCGGGGAACCTAAATTCCACATTAAACTCAAAGTGAAAACAAAACGCATTTTTTATCATAATGTCATAATAGACTATCACAATATGGAAAAAAACAAATCTGGTATTGTTATCATTTTATTTTATTAATTTAAAAAAATGGATAACAAGAAACACCTACAATGGCTGAAAATTATAATTACATGCAACAATTTGCAAGGGAACTAAACAAGAAATACACGTATAAGACAAAAGACAAACGTAGACAACGATAGGAACTCGGGACAGCCGGACTTGGTACCGGCACTAGCAATAGCCAGCGGTAGAGTTAAACCGGTTTATGGGTACCCAAACCTCCTCTTTATCTGTCCCGTTTCCCTTTGTATAAAACATACGAATAAAACCCAATACAGGTAGACTACTAACTCCATGACCACAATCTTGAAAGGAGAGAAAAAGACAATACGTAATTTTGAAAGATGGGTCAAGGGGTGCTCGCCGCTAAACTGCCGGCTAGCTCAAGGAGCCTAGTCTGCTGGTAGAACACTGTCGCACTACGGAAAAAAATCAAACTCAAAACTTCCCGAAGGGTTTGGTCAAGAATCATCATAAATTTCAGTAGACATCGACAGTATCAGTGAGAGGCCAGTATGTGTGCAAAATTTTCCGGTCACTGGGTCTCAAAGCTAATTTAACGGATGCAAGCAGAATATCTTGCCGATATCCCATTTTACGTAAAGAATGTAAGTTACGTCCCAGCTTTTCTTGATTTTTAATCAATTTCTGGCATTTTTTAACAATATTTCCGTAAAATTGAGGACTAGAAATGCCCATAGTAATAAGCTGTTTTTGAGTAACACCATATTTAGATATAACATGTTCATATCTATTACAAAACTTCTTAAATGTATTCAACAACTTATGAAATCTGAAACCCTGTTGTAAAAGTTTGGCTGTGATAATACGGTTACGTTCTTTGAAATCATCAAGAGTAGAACAAACTCGTGCGAATCGTACCAGTTGGGAAATATACACCCCGTAGGATGGAGCAAGGGGAATGTCGCCGTCAAGAAAAGGGAAATTAGTAATAGTGAAATCAAAATTATCTCTTTTATCATATATTTTGGTTTTGATTTTACCCGAGTCAATAATGATAGTCAGATCCAGAAAAGGGCAACATTTGGAATCATTGGATAAATAATGTCTACATAATCTAACCAGAGGCTCCCAGGAGCCTGTATCGCTCACCTGGCTTTCAGTTGCCTTAATCAAGGAAACATTGTAAGTTATATAGTTGATCTTCAGTT
>MJUU01045952.1:0-26727 GCA_002080025.1 Modiolus philippinarum | reverse complement strand
GTTGATATCTGTTACCTTTATCAGTCTCCTTTAGTACGAGATTTTACGGATTTCATTTTATCTTCATGTTTTCGACGTACAAGTTCGTATTTTGTTGCGTTTGTCACAAACAATTGATGTTGCATATCATTTTTGATTATATTAATATCCGTTTCGTTTTACTATTTTGTTGTAATTGTATTAAGTTTTATTGTATTTCCATGAATGTATCGCAGTTTTGTTGTCTTTATCGGCCATTTTACGGGGTTTTGCTACTGCTGCTGCTGCTGCTGTGTCATATGCCAGGCAGAATTGCTGCTGCTGCTGCTGCTGGGCCATATGCCAGGGAGAATTGCTGCTACTGCTGAGTCATATACCAGATAGAATGGCTGCTGCTGCTGCTAGCTTAGAAAGAAAAAAAAGCAATACACTGATACTCTTTACCATAATCTAACCCTAACCATAATTTAACCGTAACCCTATCTATAATTTAACCCTAAACCTATCTATAATCTAACCTAACCATAATCTCACCCAAACCCTAATAACAATCTAACCCTATCTATAATCTGACCTTAACCATATATTAACCCTAACCCTTATTACAATATAACCCTAACCCTTACCCTAACCATAGTAGTAGAAATAAGCAGTGTTCTGTCTCCAGCATTAGAGAAATTCATTATAATTATTTCTGAGCGTTACCATGTATTTCTCTTATGTATACAAAGATTTTCTTCTAGAGATTAAAACAAACGTAGTAAATGTTCTTATAATATGCTAAACAAAAGCTGTTGATTTGGTGACAAAAATTTATTGAAAATTCCTGCTAGCTACAAATTCCTTTATAGAACTGATGAATGCATGTATTGGAACTTTGTACGAATGTTCGTTATGAGGTGATGACCAAGTATTGATAGTTTTTGTGCTGTCGCAGCGGATATCGAGGATCCAGGGGGGGGGGGTTTAAACTTCCCTACTGAAATTTAGCAAAAATTTATCTGTACAACCCTGCAAACATCAACTAGACACCCGGTCCCATTTTGACGGCTGGATTTGCCAGCGGCGATACTCTGAATTAACATTAAATCCTGTGGGAAATGCGTATACAGATCTTAAGAAATTTAATCGAAAACTAACTACACCAAGTCTGGTAAGGATCAAAAGAAGCATCATACATTAGTGTAACAGAAAATTTTAGAAACATAAAGATGACGAATGACGAATTAGTCACGATAATTTACTGCTCTTGATTAGATTTATGGGTCTAATTGAAAATTATTTTATTTTAATGGAGGGGTGAAAAAATTCCAGGATTCAATACCGTATAGCGGGTAATTTTCGCGGGGTTTTTATTTTCGCGTATTTTCGCGGATAGACTAAAATCGCAAAAATAAATTTCGCGAACTTTTTATGTATTATTATGATATATATAGGAAATGTGATAATCCGCGAAAATTTAAACGCTTAAATTTTTAGCATACTTTTGTACTCCAATCCGCGAAATTTTTGACCCGCGAAAATTACCCGCTATACGGTATATTGAAAAGCAATAAGGACAATATTGGGGACTAAAAATTTATCGGGATCCCAATAAAAAAAAGAGTAGTTTGAAAATAAAATGTGCTCTCGCAAGCGTACCTAAAAATATCCAGGATCAAAATTTCCTCGAGAAAAAACAGTCAGCACAAAAGTTTCCTTCTTATCCCCCTCTTAAAATCTAATGATTGTTCCAGAATCATAGACCATTTCAGTATATGCAATCGTTATTCTTCTTAGTATTACTCTTAATGTTGACAAAGGAAAATTGATGACCATCACTGTAATAGCAAATTGACAATTGTATCATCAGTGCATACAAACTCAAATACTTGCAAGAGCTAAGTTTTGTTCTACGCTAAAGATGAATGAAATAACTGTTCTTAAACAATTTCTGGAAATCTACCAAAATTAAATACCTATTTCAAAGATCGTTTGTTTTCACAAATATTTCTTGTACCAAAACTTGCATACAAATCATTATTGTATGCAAAAATTTTATAAGATTATTAGTCTTAGACAGTTTCAGGGAATTTATCGAAATTCGGACCGCTATGAAAATTACAAAAGCGTATTGCGCATCTGCAGACTACATGCACAATTCAGCAACTTATGTCATATAAAAAAATGAACCTTTTTGTCTCTTGTTTTTCATCCATTCCCAAAACTTATTTTATGCATTGCCAATAATAATTCTGCAAAATTAAATTCCCAAATCCCAAAATGGACGAGGTCAAGTCGCAAGAAATTCGTGTTGGACGGACGGAGACAACAACAGTATACCCGAACAATATAGAAACAACACAGATTAATTCAAGAAGTTAAAACATTGACACAAATACCTAGCAGTGTAAAATACCACGTAAATCTTGGACCACCAATGGCTCCGGACAGGTAAGCGTGATCTAACTGCTCATACGTCGTACCCTTCGCGAAGCACAGTGAAAAGTCATCTTAAGCATATAACAATCAAATAATGGCAAAATCAAAAGTTATAAAACAGCGACAGTAGAATATCGAAGGAACAAGGCCCAAGATTACATAAATCAAAGTCCAGAGACAAGGCAAAAGCAAGAACACCAGAAGACGGAAGAATAAGACACTAAACAGCCACAAAACCCACAAACACTAGAAATACTACACTAAAAACTAAAATACTAAGTGTGAACTCTCAAAATGGATATGGATATACTGAAAAATGTCTATTTTCATTTTTGATACAGTTGCATTTAACATATTTCGGTCTGTCACACGTAAAACTCCTATAACCTTTGCATATGTTTTTGAGGGAAAATTTTGCTCTGTTGTCAAAATCGCTCTTCATATGAAATGCCCGACAATAGAAAATTAGTTGTGAAATACTAACGTCATATGCCTCAGCTTTTGAAAATATAACTACTAAAACGGAAGTTCACCATTAGAATAACGAACCATGGCGTTTCTCGTCAAGTGTTGGTCTAGAAACTGAATTCCATATATGATGCTGGTTATGGTATATTAGTAGTTCCTTTTACTTTTAGTACGTATTGGTATATAAGATAAAGACTGATTTAAACTGATTTTGATTTAAACTTATTTTATTGTCAAAGACAAAAGGATTAGGCACAAGTTGTACAACTTATCAATGCCTTCTCCAACATTTTACATAATAAATATTACATACATAAGACATAAACGAAAGTACAAAAATAACATATACAAATTAAAGTAGACAAACATGCAGGGTCCTATTTAAAACATTGATACACATAAAAGGTGTGTAAGCTTAGTAAATCAATAACAGAAATTTTAAAGTACAGGTGAACTCAATACGTCACAAAATAACAATAACCTATACCGTTCATTCATACAATACACTCAGTTTCCATGTGCGTCAGTAGTATACAGGAGAGATATAAGTGTAAGATGAAGATAATCAAATATAAACGTTATCTATATGACGTTATTTAATTTCAGTTTCTATTCAGTGTATTCAGCAAAAGAATTACGTATAATATTATCCACACACAAGAGTCATTTAAGAGCCTGAATCGTCCACCTGTGTCCTATACTGCACAATATCCTATGTTAAAAATATGGCTATATCGGATGATATACGAACACAAGATTCACAAACTTTGATGAGGGTCACCCTAAGAATATCATGTTGAAATTCAAAACAGTAATTATTCAAGCAGTTTCAGAACATTAGATCTTAAAATGCATTTCCCATAAGGCCCTATGTTTAACTATATGCTCCGCACTGGCGGTCGTCTCGTAAAAATCACAAACTTTGAAATGGACGACCTAAGGACTATAGTTACCAAGTTTGATCCCAAAATGTGATTTTTGTGAGGAGAAGATCTTTGAATGCATTTCCAACAAGGTCTTATGCAAAAACTATGTTCCCTGCTGGAGGCCATCTTGGATGAAGTAGGAACATGAAAATTACAAACTTTCGCTACACAAGGGCCTGTGGTCGATACCTTGATAGAGCTCTTTTGCTTACAAATAGGCTACTTAAGCAAGGGTATAACTTGAAGTCATCACTACAGAAGTTTTACGGTCGACATCACGATCTTGTGGACCGCTAGCGCTATGGGATATCTGTTTCCCTGTTGATAACAGATCTTTCTCTTTGCCACTAAAGTTTGTTTTCCTCTACCGGATTTAACTTTACTGCTGGGGTTGATTTTAAAAACGGCGGATGTCTTATAAGAATCAGGAGATGCTTAATCTACCGGTGCGCCTGATTTCACCCATAGTTTTTTTTATCGGGTCCGTGTTGTTCAGTTTTGTATTTATGCGTGTCTTCTTTTTTTTTCTTTTCTATGCCGTGCTCATGTTATGTCTTTGTTTCTTTGTTTTTCCGATGTTGCCATTGTCCTTTGATTGTTCGTTTAAGACTGACGGTTCGATTCTCACTTACTTTGAAGAGGACCACCAGAGGACTATTGTTACCAAGATTTGTTCCAATTGGTTCAGTGGTTCCAGTAAAAAATATGTTTGAATGCATTTCCCATAGGGTCCTATGTTAAAACTATGTTTCCCGCTGGTGACCATCTTGGATGAGATATAAATATGAAAATCACAAACTATGAAGAGCACCACCCAAGAAGTATTATGACCAAGTTTGGTCCCAATTAGCCATGTAATTTCAGAGAGGATGTTTAAATTCATTCCCATGGGATCCCTATGTTAAACTATGTTTACCTATTGCGGCCACCTTGGACGATGTTTGGACAAGTGAGACACAATGTTTGAAGGGGACCAACAAAGGAAATCCTAATTTCAGAGAGGATGTTTAAATTCATTCCCATGGGATCCCTATGTTTAACTATGTTGACCTATTGCGGCCACCTTGGACGAGTCAAACGATGTAACAGATATGGCTACATCATTTACCAATACATTTTTACAAATTATTACTGATAATATTCCTTCCAGAAATATACGGGTTCGTTCATTTGACAAACCATGGTTTAATTCAGAAATTAAAAAGCAAATTCGTCTTCGAGATAGACTTCATAAAATGACTAGACGAAATTCTACGGAAATAAATGTTCATCGCTATAGAGCACAAAGAAACAAAGTAAATAATATGGTCAAGTATGCCCGAGAACAACTTTTTCTTAGTACAAATGAAATTGTTGACTCTTTTTCAAAAAATGACCCTAAATCATATTGGCGACTTATCAAAAGATTAATGAAAGGCTCTGGTACACATTACTCAATACCACCACTTCATGATGTTGATTCTCAAACTTTACATTATAATGATAATGAAAAGGCTACTTTGTTAAATCAGTACTTCTGTTCCATATCATGTCTTAATGATGAAAACCTTGTTCCACAAGATATAAACCAAAGAACGAATTCAGTGTTGTCAGATATAATTATTAATGAACAAGATGTAAAACATATACTTCAAAATTTACAGTCCGGCAAAGCATGTGGTAACGACAGCATTAGTCACCAAATGTTGAAGGGAAGTTCGGAATCTGTATGTAAACCTTTAACTTATCTATTTAATTACTGTTTACAGCAATGTGAATTTCCTTCAACTTGGAAAATTGATCGTATAATGCCTGTGTATAAGAAAGATGACAAAAGTAACCCATCAAATTATAGACCCATTTCATTATTAAGCTGTGTTGGTAAAGTAAAAGAACGTTGTGTGTATAAGTATATATATAATTACATTATTGAAAATTCACTTTTGTATAATTATCAGTCTGGCTTCCTTAAAGGCCATTCTACTGTTTTCCAACTAATTGAAATATATCATAGTGTTTGTCAGAACCTTGAAAACAAACATTCGAACATTTTGGTATTTTGCGATATCTCTAAAGCTTTTGATCGGGTTTGGCATAAGGGTCTCATAAAAAAGCTAAAAGCATATGGATTTTCTGGAAATTTATTAAGGTGGTTATGTGATTATATTACTGATAGACAACAAGCTGTCTTTGTTGATAATGAGTCTTCTGGCCTAAGATCTGTTCACGCTGGTGTACCACAAGGATCCGTCCTTGGTCCCCTATTGTTTCTTTTGTATATTAATGATATAACTGACAGTCTGACAAATCTAGCCAGACTCTTTGCCGATGACACTTCGTTGTCATATTCGGGAAACGATTTTACTCTCCTAGAATCAGAAATTAACGACGATTTGAGAAATTTACATCTGTGGTCAAAACAATGGTTGGTGGACTTTAATCCCAAGAAGACAAAGGTTCTTGTTATATCTAATGTAACAGTACCTAGACTAGAAATAACTTTTGATAATGAAAATGTTGAAATTGTACGTAACCATAAACATTTAGGTTTAACATTTTCCTCTGATGGCAATTGGTCGTGTCACATTGAAAATATTGCAAAATCAGCACTCAAGCAAATTGCTGTAACGGGATTAACCAAATATACAAGTAAAGAATATTTATATTTTGAAACGGGTTGGGATTCGCTTATAAACAGGAGAAAAATCAGAAAACTTACAGTGTTCTATAAAATGCACAATGGTTTTTGTCCTGACTATTTAATTAATTGTCTTCCAGAGCAAACATCCAATATTAGTGAATATGCTCTTCGTAATAGTGAAAACTATGCAGTTCCATTTTGTAGATTACAGAATTATAACAAATCTTTTGTTCCTTCTACTGTGCGTCTGTGGAAAGATTTAGACTTGACGGTGAGACATTCTCCAACTTTATCAATGTTTAAATCTAGAATCAAATCCAATTGTTTAAAAGCTCCCCAATATTACGGCGTTGGTCCTCGTAAATTAAATATCAATTAAATATGTTGTAAATGACCCGCGATGTGCCTGTGGATGTCCCTGTGAGGATGCGTTCCATTACTTTATCCAATGTCCATTGTATGTAAATCAAAGAATAACTCTTTCTTCTGATCTAAATGAAAACGACTTTTGTATTGAAGTATTACTTTTTGGTAATGATAGTTACAGTGATCAACAGAATTCCCTCATTTTTCAAAAAATTCGAAAATTTATTTATCAGTCTAAAAGATTCTAGGCTCTGACCAATCAATCAGTCACTGCATGTTCATGCTGTAATTTCCTTGTTATATACCTTGTTATATTTAGTTTATATACATTTCTATATGTATTTTGCTGTCACATTTAATTGTATGTTGTAAATTTATAAGGAGAGGACACTTGTAAGTTGGAATAACTTTTGTCCAATCCTATTGAAAATAATTCAATAAAATAACATTAAACTAAACTAGGATGATGTTCGGAAAAGTCAGACACAATTTTTGAAGGGGACCAACAAAGGACTATTGTGACAATTATGGACGCCAAGTAAAGCAAGAGCTCAATCTAGCAGAGCCAGATGAGCAAAAAGGGATAAAATGTGAAATATCGACATAAAACAGCAATTACTCCAATAATTATTTAATGTTGGCTAAATAGATCTTGTCATTTTGACCTCTTAAGCCTTTCATGTATCTGTTTTTGAATATGCAATTCACCCGTATGTTCCTTTTCTAGCAACAATGACTATTTGGGTTGACGGATCTGGTTCACTGGTTTTAGATAAGAAAATTGGTCTTTTAAAGCTATGGAGTTAAAAAAAACTTAGTACTGACAAGATAATGCAAATCTGCATTGAAAACGAACTCGGCCGTTGTTTTGTTGTGTATTTATTGCGACATTGTGAGATATTTGTTTATTTTCTATTTAAAAATGTCTCATCGGTCGGTATAATAATACATGTAATTAATTCATCTTATTTTAAAATGATACTGACAGTATGAGCTATTTTTATTCTGTCTCTTACTTATTGATAGTATGTTCTTAATCTACGGAAGCGTATTGATTCCACATGAAGAAAAAAAATATCTCATAATTATGAGTTAATATCTCATAATTATGAGATAATATCTCATAATTATGAGATAGTATCTCAAAATTATGAGATAATTATCTCATAATTATGAGATAACATCTCATAATTATGAGATATTATTTCATAATTATGAGATAGTATCTCATAATTATGAGATAATAAGTCATAATTATGAGATATTTATCTCATAATTACGAGATAATTATCTCATAATTATGAGATATTATCTCAAAATTATGAGAAACTATTTCATAATTATGAGATATTATCTCATTATAAAGAGATCTTATCTCATAATTATGAGATATTATTTCATAATTATGAGATAATTATCTCATAATTTTGAGATACTATCTCATAATTATGAGATATTATATCATAATTATGAGATATTAACTCATAATTATGAGATTTTTTTTTCTTCATGTGGAATCAATACGCTTCCGTATTAATCAGCTGGAGAAAATTGAATCAAAATTTACGAGAATAATTCATATGCCCAGTCAAGGTGTATAATTATAAGTCCTTGGCCGAGTGACATGGCATATTATGCGGAGCATCTTAACATGAGAACTCTGCATATTTTTTTAATAGTAACTATAAGTAAAGAGGACAAGACCTGCACAAAAGCTCAGCCTACTGAGCTGCAAGTTATCATTATACTCCCTTTAAAACAATTCCAGTCAGTGAATTGCAGTCAAAATGTATACTTTCAAACGATCAGTGCATTCTGCCAAGTGTTTAAAAATGTAATATGTACGTTAGCTGAACAATTTCAGATCCAACGGTATGTATACACTTTCATATTTCATAATTAATATTTTTTTGTGACGACAATATGTGCCGATATATACGGCACATATTGTCGCCCCCTATGACGTTTAAATAGCTTTGACAAAACCGGCACATATTGTCGCCGGCGACAATATGTGCCGTTAATGTCCAGCACATATTGTCGCCGGCGACAATATGTGCCGAAATGGTCTGCACATATTGTCGCCGGCGACAATATGTGCAGGGGCGACAATATGTGCCGTAACAGACACCACTTGAGTACGGGACAGAAAAAGAAAAATGCAAACACACATACAGATGAACAACACGGACCCAATAAAAAACCATGGGTGAGATCACGTGTACCGGTAGAGTAAGCATCTCCTGCTTCTTATAAGACACCCGCCGTGTTGAACATGTCAACTCCGGTAGTAAAGTCGGATCCGATGGAGGAAAAACAATCTTTAGTTGTAGAGGGAAATATCTGTTGTGATCTGGGAAACAGACATCCCATAGCGATCCACAAGATTGTGATGTCGACCGTAAAACTTCTGTAGTGATGATTTTAAGTTTTTTGTAACGTACCCTTGCTTAAGTAGTCTATTTGTAAGCAACTGAGCTCTATCAAGGAAGTCACTGTAACGACCACAAGCCCTTGAGTAGCGAATGAGTTGTGAGATGTAAACTCCATATGCTGATGCTTTTGGAATGTTCCTACAAAGAAAAGGGAAGTTGACTATTGGAAAAGTGAAGTCATCGCGTGTGTCATACAGGCTAGTTCTCTGGGTTGAGAAGATTGGAGCAGACAACATGACTTGTTCATGGTCCTTGGAAGAAAAAGAATCTTTAAGTCAATTTTTACTCCTTTTTTATCTCATAAAGAGATTTTTTCATCATAGAAAAATATTGGAGTAGGTGTAAAAACTCTTTTTTAAATGGAAATTTTTGCTTTGTTTACATAAACAGTCAATTGCAAGTTACACCAATATTTTTTTCTTGTTTTTAAAAGCAATAAGCAAATTTGTATACGAGAGAAGATAAACCAAGACATAATACATAAGTATTTTCAAGTTTAGACGGTGATCGACATGACCGATCAAAAATATCATGTGTGTAACACTTAAATAGAGCATAACCAACCTCCTCACTTGCTTTTTTCCTATTTAACTGCTGAAATGATCTGAGCACTTGTTGATTTAATCGTAGACTGACATCTGTATAACATTAAAGAATTTGCGTCCAACGTTTGTTTTTTTTTTTATTTATATTTGAAACCGCTATTTCAAGCAGTATCAAAAGCTTTACGGAAATAGACAGAGAATGTATATAATTTTCTTTTCTCCTTAAAAAGACTCTTGGTAATGAACGTTTTAAAAACAAAGGCCATCAGAGGTTCTGCGGTTTGTTCAAAAACCAAATTGATGATTTGAAAACATCATAATAAAAAAAAGAAAAATCGGGCATTTACAGACGATATTTTTCTATGCTAGGTATTGAATTAAAATTACATGTTACTGCTGAACTAAATTTTATTACATTACTTCATAACCCATTTCATCTTGACCCGCCTTTTTTCCTTTATTGGCTTATTAGTAGACTTTTCTGTTTGTGATATTGAAAACGGTTTTTGTGGAGCCATCCACGAAAGTAAAAAAATGTGAGATTTAGGTAGAGGGATTCCGGCGGCCTCAATTTAGACATCAATAAATCAAACAGGGCAGCCCATGAATATTTGGTATGCAGTCGTCTTAGCATTAGATCATTTTCAGGGGCGTTTTATGTTTCTGCCCCTGCAGTCTTGAAATTATGACCTGTTTATCAAACGTTGATGTTTTTGGCATCTGTTGAACTTCGACTACTCATGGTAGCCAACTGAAATTTTCATGCAGTTGCATTAGCATAAGTAAAGATCATTTAAAGGGGCGTTTTATGTCTACGCCCCTGCAGTCACGCTCCACTGATTTTGATCCACTTTCGATCATGTTTATCCTTTTTATTTCTATTCTTCGTCTTGAGGAGTGCATACCGATTACACATCCAGATGGTGGTGGCCCTAACGCCTCTGTCGGGAATGAAAAATCACCTTAAGTTTAGTTACAATCACATAGTATATACCAGTAGTCGTAGCCACTTGATGTTTGACATGTAGTTATTCTTGAGGGGTACATACTTATTGCACGCTGAAGTAGTGGCCTGTCCCTGTCCCAACAATAAAAGCGCTGTTCCTTTGCTTGTTTTTTACCATGTATTTGTAGAGACTTTGTCTCCATATCCTTTTATTCACAATGCATGACGATCATATAAAGATTTTGGCAAGCAGGTAGCACATTCAGTTTAAACCTTTAATTTCGATAAAATGGCTGTAGATCAATGTGCAGATTCAACAAATGCATGGTAATATATGATGTGTCAACGGTTTATTCAGGAACAGGGTTTTCTTCATTTTTAATTTTTCCACTATTTTCTAGTTCTGTTTTAGAACTGAACTTCTAAGTTTAATATTATTTTCATGTCGACGACTATTTTCATTTTTTTGCTTATATTTCGAGTCTGAACGCTTCCCTTCGTCTATTGTTTGGATTCTTGTTTTCTTATTTTGGTACAAGAATTTACGAAATTGCAAAAATCCAAATATTTTTGTATCTGCTTAAAGCCCCAGTCACAATGTCTCATTTTAACCCCTACGTTTCGCTACGTTTTCAAAACGTAGCGAAACGGCAATATACGTAGCAAACCGTAGCAAAACGTAGACCAAACGTAGCAATGCGTGAATAGAAGAAACGTAGCCAGCTACGTTTGTATTGGTCTGCACAATACAAACGTAGCCAAAAATTAAAACGTAGCACAAACGTAGGGAAACGTAGCACAAACGTAGTGAAACGTAGAAAAACGTGGTAGAAACGTAGCTGTTACGTAGCAAAACGTAGGTAATTAGAATCTATACGTTTCGCTGCGTACTTGCTACGTTTCGATACGTATCTGTTACGTTTCTGTACATTTTTCTACGCTTAGTCACGTTTCATTCTACGCATTACTAGGTTTCAGTATGTTTTAATACGTTTCGTTACGTTTTAATACGCATCGCTACGTTCTACTACCGATCGACAAATTATATTTCCAAGTATTTCGGAATTTTTACTTAATTTTGAGATATTTTTTATGAGCTGAAGATAAGTTCACAAACTAACAGAGTGGTTCAACATTATAGATCATTATATTTACCAGGTATTCGAAAATCAAAACGTACATCAAACGTAACGGAACGTAGTCGAAACGTACTAAACCGTAGTCGAAACGTATTAAACCGTTGTAATACGTAGTAAATCGTAGTAAAACGTAGTACATACGTAGCAACACGTATTGAAGCGTAGCAGAACGTAGGCTTTGAATTTCCAATAAAACGTGGTGAAACGTAACAGTACGTAGAAAAACGTAGTATATAGGTAGCGAAACGTACAGACCATAAAATTATGACAAAAAATGACATGATACTTGGCATTTTGAAACGTAGCGAAACGTAGCGGCCAAAACGTGACAATGTGACTGGGGCTTTATGTATTTTAATTGACGACATCACAGTGATAGTGCATAAAAGAATTAGGTTCGATGACTTCACATGGTGTTCGTATTCGTGTTCTGGTATTTTTATGCGAACAAAGGCATAAAGTTGACAATTTTAGGGAAAATTTGTCCGGGTAAGGGTAAGATTTTCGGTATTCAGCGTCACATTAAATACTCCTTGATTTTCTCAACACTGTTTTCAGACAACTAATGTATCCTTTAAAACAATTAATTGGCTTATCTGCAGATATATCCTCCAGACTTGCCATATGTAACGGGTTGAAAGTGAACTTTGACCAAATCCGAAATGTTGAAAATTCCCATTTTTCATCAATTTCGGGCACAATGTTGAGTTTAAGTCAACAAATGGCTGTTAAAATACCAAATGGTGATGCAATGCATGCAATATTGTCATAATGAACACACATTTTGCGTGTTTGAGTTAATTTTATGCGAACTTAGACAAAAAAGTGACAATTTTAGGGAAAATTTGTTGGGATAGAGGTAATATTTTCGGTATCCAGAGTCACATTAAACACTCCTTGTTATTTTAAACAATAATTTAAGACAAATTATGTATCGCTTAGATCAATAAGATGGCAAATCTGCAGATATATCTTCCGGATTTGACATATATAACGATTTAACAGTGGACTTATGACAAATCTGAAATGTTGAAAATTCCGATTTTCATTAATTTTGGGAAAAATATTGAGTTTAAGTCGACAAATGGCTGTTCAGATACCAAATTATAAATTAATTCATGCAACTTTGTCATATAGAACACACATTTTGCGTGTTCTGGCTATTTTTATGCGAACATAGAGAAAAAATCGAAAATTTTAGGGAAAATTTGTTGGGGTAGGGGTAAGATTTTCGGTATTCAGAGTCACATTAAACAATCCGTATTTTTATAAGCAATGTTCTAAGACAACTTATATATCCCCAAAAACAATTAATTGGCATATCTGCAGATATTTTGCATGTATAACGATTAAACAGTGAACTTTGGATAAATCTGAAATGTAGAAAATGCCCATTTTTCATCAATTTGCGGGCAAGCTTAAGTCCACAAATGGCTGTTAAAATACGAAATCACAATATCATTCATGGAACCTTGTCATTTACAACACACAATTTGCGTGTTCTGGTAATTTTTATGCGAACATAGACGAAAAATTGACAATTTTAGGGTAAATTTGTTGGGGTAGGGGTAAGTTTTATGGATGTAGGAAGTTTATTATACTTCAAAACTGCCATAATATGTACTTCTATTTTATTCCAACTTTTCATGAATTTGAACCACTCATAGATAAGATGAGACAAAAAAGGGACAAAACTTTGTCGAAAAAGAAAATATTCAAAGATGTGTTTTATTTGTCTATTTAAAAGTGATAGTTTGTTCATTCAGAACATATTAACATTATGTTAACATGCTTAATTTTTAAGGAAGGGCATTAAAAGACTTAAAACAATTCCAAGAATTATGAAATGAAAAACATACTGGTTTTTAAGACCATTGAACTTACACAGTTTCGAGAAAAAATCTTAAAATTTACGTCAACATTTCGAAGGGGTAGGGGTAAAGTTTAAATTTCTATAACGTTCTTGGTATAGAAATGTACCTATGTGGAATGTTTGTAAAGCTCATACCATAGGCTATCATTCTAGTGAACATCAACCTTATTTTGTTTCTACCACAGACTTTTTAAAAGAACAGCGTGGTGCATTTAAGAAGTTAATTTCAAACAGACATTGTATGTTTGTGTTTAAAATACACGTGAAAAAAACATTGGATTTTTTTGTGAGTTATTACTCGATTTTTTACTCAGTAAAAATAAGACCACCCACAATGCAACTTTCTCAAGGTTTGAGTTTTTTGGGGGTATTTCACAAGTATATATTGTGCTTGAATTTGATATACGGATGCCGTTTGGCACATATTGTATGAATAAATGTATTTGTACAAAAATTGAAAGTGGGGTAACGGGAAAATCTTGTTGTAAAAATATGGTTTTGTAAGCATAAAATATATATGACCCGCCAATTTTGCTATTATATGTAGAAATATTGTGATATAGCACAAGTGTAAACTTTTACGGGGACTAAAATTATCATTGTGAAAAATACTCTCGGATTAGTATGTTTTCACAGTAAACAGAATTTCGTTGATTTTTTTTTTATTAGAACCTATATACAGGCTTGTTAATTTCTTATGTTCTGTATCAGCCTTTTAACATATTTGATTTTATGGTCTTCCAAATGTTTAGATTTTATCTGCACTGAAGAGACATGTTTAGATTTTATCTGCACTGGAGAGACATAAGTCGTCGAAATGCGCATATGAAGAAAATAAATTCACAGTAACTTCGGTATTTAGTTATTATGTCAGTTTTTGTTATCGGACTTTTTGTTTCATTTTGTTAGAAAATGTTGAGCGTAATTTCCGATCGATATTTCGATAGTTACACGCAAACGCTTTGGATCGTGTGTTGTTTTGCCACAAAACGTCTCAAAATAGACTACAATTGTAAACAAAATCTGCATTTTAACGTGTTTATTGTTTCTGCTACTGAATGTGAATGTGACAAACTGAAATAATCTTTAAAAATCTCGGGGTTTCAATAAAATTGAAAAAAGAGAAATGATACAAAAATATGCTTTTATCTTTTGGAACAAAAAAAATCATAATACCAAAGTTACTGTTTTTTTAATTCCTGAAGATGGTCATTTTTGACAACTTAAGTCTTCCCAGTATCATTTAGAGGACCATGAAATATGTGTGAAAGCTGATAGAAAACAAATAACTAACAAGATTTCAATGGAAAACCAGAATTAGCTAATCAAATATTGATTTGCTGTCCATAATTTTGAAACAAGCAGTTCAATTATTTTATTAAAAAAAATGTCCTTGAAAGTTTTGGTTTATTTCTATAATAGAAAAAAAGGGAAACGGGGAATGTGTCAAAGAGACAACGACCCAAAGGGAAGTAATAACAACTCAAAGCCACCATAAGATCTTCAATGAACGGTGAGAAAACCCCTCACCCAACGGCAGGTCGGAGTCGGCCCCTGAATAAAGAGTAATCAAGTTCAGCGAAATAAACATCATCCTAGACTCCTACAGACATAAATACACATTGTATAGACCCAATTTCATATAAAAGTTGTTCCGGAATTAAGCCAAGCCTCTTAACCTGGATAATTAAGTGGTCAAATTCCGCTTATCATCGACTGCCACATTGACGACCGAAAGCAAAAGCCAACATCTCAATGTTTCGTTGGTACAGTCTGTCCGGAACCAGTTTGCGGGTTTGATGTGCGTCTTGAATTGATACCACGAGTATGTAACTCTCATTGGTAGAGTCTTGAATATGGCGGGAATGATACTTGTAAGGTGCTGACCAAGTGTTGTTACTTTGTTGCCGATCTATCATCAAACATGGCCACCAGCGGTCAACTTAGTTTATCAATTGACCCTATGGGAAATGCTTACAAAGATCTTCTAAAGAACCTCTGAAGTGGATTTAACTCAACATAGAATGAACGATACTTGTGATTTGCTGACCAAGTGTTGTTACTTTGGTGGCGATTTGTCATCCATCATGACCTCCAGCGGTGAACTTAGTTTAACATTGGACCCAAGGGAAATGCATACAAAGATCTTCTTCTAGAAAACCACTGAATTTATTTTAACTAAACATTGCATGAATGACACTTTTTACGTGCTGACCAAGTGTTGTTACTTGGGCCCATCCATCATCCATTATGGCCGCCAGCAGTGAACTGAGTTTTAACATAGGGAACTTTTGGAAATGCGTATAAAGATCTTCATCTAGGGAACCACTCAATGGATTTAATCCAAACATGCCATGGATGATAACGAAGTGTTTTCACCATGGTGTCGATCCATTATCTAACATGGCTGCCAGAAGGGGACTGGGTGTTTACATTGGACCTTAAGGGAAATGCATACCACGATCTTCTTTAGAACTACGAAATAGATTTAAAATAAATATAGTATAAATGATGCTTGTGAGGTACTGACCAATTGTTGTTACTTTGGTGCTAATCCGCCATCCAACATGGCTGCCAGATGTGAACTCAATGTTAACACTGAACCTTAAATCGGGAAACGCATACAACTATCTTCTTCTACAGAACCACTGAATGGATTTAAAGTGGGGTGAATGATACTTGATAGTGCTGACCAAATAATGTTACTTTGGTGCTGATCCGTTATCCTACATGACTACCAGCAGTGTTTAGCAATAAACCCTTTAGGAGTGCATACAAAGATCTTATTCTAGAGGACTGCAGAAATCATTCAAAAGAAACAAGGCATGTATGTTACATATGAGGTGCTGTTCAAGATGACAGGAAGAAGGTAAAAACAGTTACATGTTGTACCATATGACATAAATTTTATATAATTTGAAATTGAGACCCTTTAACACGGAAGTTTATTTGAGTAGACTCATTTTTCATGGTCCAGGTGAGCGATACAGGCTCTTTTGTAGTAATGAGCTTGTCTATGTTGTTATGTTCCATAAATATATTCAATCGATGTAATAAATAATATTCATTGTATAGTAGACAGGGATCTGTCACACACAATCCTTAGACACGTAAGTTGAAACATAAATTGTCGAAATGCGCATATGCAGAACATAAATTAACAGTAACTTCGGTATTTTGTTATTTATTACCACTGGGCCGATGCCACTGCTGGTGGAATGTTAGTCCCCGAGGGTATTCACTAACCCAGTAGTCAGTACTTCGATTCTGACCCGAAAACCGAACTTATTGAAACTTGCAATATCTTAATTTTACAAAAAATTAAAACTGAGGAGTATCTCGCTCATGCATAGCTCTGTCCTTAGCTGAAATTTGGATTTTCTATTTAGATCCTTTTGGTTTTTTGTTCTCTCTCGGGTTTGTTTTTGTTAATGGACTTGAAATTGTTTTGGTTTGATCTGCACTGATGAGACATGAGTTATCGAAATGTGCATATGCAGAAAATAAATTAACAGTAACTTCTGTATTTTATTATTTTTACCACTGGGCCAATGCCTGTGCTGGTGGACTGTTAGTCCCCGAGGATATTCACCAACCCAGTAGTCAGTCCTTCGATGCTGACCCGAAAACCGAATTTATTGAACATTGCAATATCTAAATTTCACAACAAAATGTTTAAAACTAAGGAGTATCTCCCTCATGCATAGCTCAATCCTTAGCTGAAATTTGGCTTTTCTATTTAGATCCTTTTGGTTTTTTGTTCTCTGTCAGGTTTTACACATGTTTTGGTTAATGGACTTCCAAATGTTTTGGTTTGATCTGCACTAATGAGACATAAGTTGTCGAAATGCGCATATGCAGAAAATAAATTAACAGTAACTTCGGTATTTTGGTATTTAGAATGACATATGGCACTGACATGTGTCCAGTTGTTATCATACCTTTGCCATACAATTATTCTTTGTTTCTACCTTTGTTTAAATTCTGCTCACATTCCTGTCTACACTGGTTCTATGATCATCTTTCATCGTCATAACTTTCTTTTTCGTTTTCTGTTATCCTTAAACACCATTTCCGAAAAGATCATTTCTCATAAGGTAACAAAGTTTATAACTAGAAAACACGAGGGGACTTTATAAGCATAAGTGGATGATATAAATCGGATAATGGTTTTTATGAAATAAAAACGATACGCTTGGCTATGGAATAGCCTTGGATAGAAAATTCCGTGTTTGATTGACAAGGGTGTGGTGGCTTATGATGTATTTGTATACTCAAATCAATACTTGAAGTAAGGCTTTCTCGGTACTTCTTTGTAATTTCTTCTATTGGTCTGCACATGTGATAAAACAGTCACTGATTCAATCAAACCTCTCATTTTTTGCCAATAGCAACTCAAAGTATTTTCGTGCTTTTTTGTTTTTGTTTTTGCATTCTCCTAGGGTGTTGCTTTTTTATCTTTTATCCCTCAACTAAAATGTATACATGTATTGAAGCAGTGGATTTGTGTAAATGCTTTCTAGAAATTCTGAGCATTTAATATTTCAACTATGACTTCAGGATTCACAGACAATCCTTACAACCAACGTAACTGAGGGGTTTTTCTAGCGCAGCATGCTATGACCACAACATGTTGACAACAAATAAATATGCACCTAGTTAGTACTTGCTTAATTTAATGTGATTGATACAATAATAAACCTTTTAGAGCACACACAAATAAACACCGGTAGCTCTTTATTCTTCCGCAAAAAAACGCAATTCTTTCGTTCTCTATTGCTTAAGTATCTCAACAAACTACAATCACGCTTTGTTTAACACAATTGAAAAGTCTTTAATAGTATTTATATATTATTGACTATTGCACAATACCTCATCTTTATTTATTAACGTCTGGTTTTAAATTTATACATTACTGTTCTTATTCTTTTTATCATATCTATATTTATAAATCTAGCTAAGCGATATTGCAATACCAATCCCATCATCCTCTACAAACCTGTTCCCAGTACCACTTTCAGTAAATGTTTATAATACTTTTGAACTTCCACAAGGAAACAGAAAAATTAAACCCCGCCTCGTTTTATCAGGACGAAACTGGACCCCATTTTGATTTTCGAGAATCTGAAATTCCTATTGGTCAATAGTCTCCTGTGCATGCGTTCTCATCACTGCGCAAGCGTACTCCTCACATTCCCCCAAGAACTATCTATATAGCGAGGCTATTCCATAGCCTAGCTAACGAGAGAATTCCGGATGTTAAACGTAATTCCTCTGGCTTTGTAAAAGGTAACTTCGACAATGAGGTTCGCCGACCACCGTATTCGACTCTAATTTTATACTCCTATGGGGCATATGCAAAAGCTTTTTCTCACGGGAAACAAGTTAACTCGTACCAATGCAAACTCGTACCAATGTTAACTCGTACCACAAAAAGTTAACTCGTACCAATGCAAACTCGTACCATATTCAACTCATACCATCGGGAACTCATACCATTTCGAACTCGTACCAAAATATTTACAGTGGGAAATAGCCTAATTGTCACACGGTCACCTATATGTATGTCTGATTTGCATTTACGATTTCATATCGATTCCGAGTTCAAGACTGAGAAAAGTAATTTTAGTTTAACCTCACAGACAGTGACGCTAGTTGGATTGCTTGTACATGTTATCCAGGATTTACTGGGAACATGACAACTAGCCCTTGAGTTCCGTTAAAGCCGATGCTAGCTGCAGTCTTGAACTTACTATGCATGAGGCCCCGTTTTAGCTATTTATTCCTTATTTTTTTATATCAAAAATGTTTTCAGTTATGAATTGGACAAATTTCAAGATCTTGTGTTTTGAGCAAAATAAACACCAAGCTGTAAATCGGTCATTAAAGAAATAATTATATAGGCAAGAAAGCATTACAATCTAATTAAAATATATTATGCTTTTTTAAATTTAAATGTTATTAGAACATGTAGTTTGGAATGGCACTGGTTCTGTTGCACTCTCTAGAGCTGATGCGGCAAATTTGGCTTCAACTTGTAGGGTGATCTCCTGGTAGAAGTCGCTGGTCTGGATCTTGAGTCTGGATCTCAAAGACTAAACTGTCGGCATCATTGAAGAGCAGCTGGGTATTGTTTCCTCGTGAATCTGCAGTAGAACTCGTACATTATGAGCTTCGAATCCAAAAAGCATGCTCCGAGATATACTGGCTTATCGAACTTGAACTTGGTCTTCTTCATATAGACAGCTGCTATAGGATTTTCGGCAGAGAAGACCCTGTGATCGAAGTTGGACATCTGTCCGTTGGGCTGTGGGTACTATGCAGGATTTACCCTTGAAAATAGTGAGCGCGGCAGAACCGGTTTTTCCACACTACTTTTATTCCCGAGATTTTACTAAGATTAGCCAGTTGCTGTAACCCTTATCAAAATTTGTTATTTGGCCATAATTTTGAATGGAAATATAACCATGTAAATGTGTTTGCACAAATAAAATATTGTCTATTGTCTATAACCACATTGAAGTAAGTTGGTAATAGTTAACAATGACACGTGTTAAAATGGTACGACTTTGATTTGGTACAAGTTAACAATGGTACGAGTTAAAATTGGTACGAGTTTGCATTGGTACGAGTTAGCAAATTTTGGTACGACTTAACATGGTACGAGTTAACAATGGTACGAGTTAACTATAAAACTTTCTCACGGAGACGCTTGAAAAACAACTCGGAAAGTGAACGAATGTACACATTTTATCATCGACTGCGATTTAAGATGTGGATGAATCGAGTCAAAAGAGGGGCATAAACACGAGGATGAGGCATCACAGTAGGTAACGTCGTCCTGCGAGGACATAATTTTCTACGATTTTCCCAAAATGATTTTATACGATTGTCATGGATTCGACCCGATTTTACAAGCGGAAATACTCCTTTGTGTTGTTATTCTCTATCATATTTTGCAATTTTTACTAAAATAATACTTTTCTGTCTTTATAGTCCGGAATTGTGTTCTTGATATAAGGTAGAAACCAGAGAATTCGGAGTTTCGTGTTGTCCTGGAATTTACACGAGTGTCCACTACTGATGTCCCAGATTTTATACGATTTGTCTGTGAATTTGTACGATAGATATTTCAAATAAAATGATAGCACAGCTTTAATTACAGAATAATCATGAATTTTGTAAGCAAAAAATGGTAGGTGAAATTGAAATTTTAGGTTTATTTTAAAAACTAACTGTCGCAACGAGGTAAAAATGAGGTGAGTAGACAATTTTTTTTGCCCTTGTATCGCATAATTGTCTTCCTGTCTGCATTTGTGGTTCTCATCCAGATTTTCCATTCTTGGAAATGAAAAAGAAAAATCCTGCATAAGGAAATATCTGATTTATGAATGTTACAATCAATCAATCAAGTACATCGCTTAAAATTGAGTGTCAGACAATTCAGTTTTCGTAACATGCATCTCATACTTCAGACCACATAACTAACCAACCCTTACTATAGTTTAAGACTTCAAATTCGTTTATCGCTATCATCAGCGATATGGCGCCCCCCATTTCTACAATCCTGCTTTCCTGTTTACAATAAATACCACATTTTAGACAGCCAATCCAACATGTTGTCTGCGAATAAACGGGACTTGTAATTAACGGGAACATATGTAAATCGAACTATATTTTATCGTCAGTATGAATACAATTCTTAAGTTTGTTTTATATCTATTCACAAGTTAAAGGATGAATCAAATGTTACATATGAAAAAGAATAGAAATGTGTTAAATGTCAAGGAGACAACATCCCATATCCAGTTTAAACGACCCAAAACAAAGCATTTAGGGGTCACCGTACGGTCTTCAACACAGTTAGGAACCTCACACTATATAGCAAGCCCTAAATGGCTCCAAAAAAGTAAAAAAGTGAATAAATCAATCATGTCAATAGAAACAAACCACATCCAATAACCCAAATATCAAGATACTAAAATTTTATAAGAAGATAAGGACAAGCAAATGACCAACACATTCCTGACTTGGGACAGGCGCAAAAATTGCGGTGGGGTTAAACTCGTTTGCTTGAATCCAACCCCCCCCCCCCNAAGACTTGCAGTTGGAGTTAACATATGTGTTATGGTCTCATGTTCATTTACTCCATATCCATTCGTAAAATATCACAGTAAAAATCAAACTAGAAAAAAGTCCAACTTATCAAGACGATCGCGAGTACCCTTACAATGAAGTACATAAAACATGTAGACAATACACACAGGTACTGTCGGGACAAATGCTCGCATAGCTAAGGACATCATTTCCGTTGACTATGATATCAAGCCTTCTTACATATGAAACTTCAATAGAAATACTTCTAAATAGATTTGGTATAACAACATCATCAATTATGAAAGAAGAAAATGATATTGTGCAATGCCAAATATTGCCAAAATGACAAAAAAATTGTTTAAATTTAGTTATGGTCTAAAGCATTTAAGTTTGCCAACAAAAACCAGAAGTAAAGATTTAAACAATGCTGTATTTATGTCGAAATGCGCATATGCAGAAAATAAATTTCACAGTAACTTCGGTATTTTGTTATTTGTTACCACTGGGTCGATGCCACTGCTGGTGGACTGTTAGTCCCCGAGGGTATTCACCAGCCCAGTAGTCAGTACTTTGGTGCTGACCCGAAAGCCGATTCTACTTGTAACCTTGCAATATCTAAATTTTTTTTTGTAAATTTTGTTGAAAACTAAGGAGTATCTCCCTCATGCAAAGCTCTGTCCTTACCTGATTTTGGCTTTTCATTTAGATCATATTGGTTATTTGTTCTCTATCAGTTTTTCACATTTTTGAGTTTGTGGTCTTTCAAACGTTTAGGTTTTATCTGCTCTGAAGAGACATAAGTTGTCGAAATGCGCATATGCAGAAAATAAATTTCACAGTAACTTCGGTATTTTGTTATTTATGAATAAGTTTGTTCAAACAACGGCAGTAGAATACCGAAGGAACAAGGGAAGCGATGACTACAAAAATCGAAGTCCAAAGACATGGCAGAAACGGTAACAGATAAAAACAAAGACAAAACAAGGACGTGAGACAGCTACAATGCACGGAAATAAAAAGATAACATTAAAAACTAAGGCACTCATAGTGTGAACTCCCATGAAAACCGGGAGTGACATCAACGGATTAATAAGTTTTGAAGGACAATTTTTGAATTTATGTGCTTTTTAAATGATATTGCCTTAGAAAGAAGTTTGGATGTGAAATGCCCTGATGTATAAGAGCCCTGCATGTAGAACCAAATTTTCTTAATAAGTCAATGTATCTATAATAAAATTTAGAGAATGTTTTTACCAATTTATGACATCTAAACCCTTGATGCAGAAGTTTTTCAGTGAGACAAAGATTTCGGTCGTTGAAGTCAGAAACATCACTACATACTCGTACATATCGAACAAGTTGTGAAATGCAGACGCCGTAAGAAGGGGCTAACGGAACATCGCCGTCGAGCTGGGGAAAATTGACTTTGTTTGTTCATAATGAATATTTTGACACTGTTTATAAAACAGTTGTTGTGTCGAGTTTATATTGCTCTTAAAAAAGGACATCCGTTATGGCCAGATTCTACAAAGCAATTATGATAATCATCTCAATCATTTCAATTAAATGACGGGAAATTGATGTAACAGACAGTCCCTATCAACGACAAAAGGTTTACAAAGGACAGATCTCAACTATTCGAGTCGTGGGCATAAGTTTGTTGTTGGACTGTGTTGTTCCTAGGGTCGACCAATCAAATGCAGTGATGTTGTGACTAACTCACTAACTGGCAGTTCCTTTGTGAAAAGATGACAAAATGCTACATTATAATATTTGGATATTTTTGTGTTATGTATGAATGCACACAAAAGTTTGTCTGTTTCCGTCCACATTTGATAACATTGTGTTTTTCTTTAACACAGAAGCTGACAAAAGATACACAAGTCAAAAACTGACGGTCGGGGCAGATTTATCGAATCGGTTTTATTTCTAAAAAAAGGCGAACTGCTTGTCAAAATAAACAAGACAAACTGTCAATAGCTCATATTCAATGCCATTTCGATTATTCTTGTTCTGCTTGATGTGGCAATGTTTCACTAAAATGAAAAAATCACTTTAAATCCTTAACTTAAAATAAAATAGTGCAAAATATGACCGATAACATGGGTTCCAGATCTAGTGAGGGCAAGTCGTAGGTTGAAAGGCTTGGCGTTTTTGTTGTGCATGATAGAATTAAGCAAGTGCGATTTGGACACGCATCCAAATTTTAAGAACAATTGCCTGGACTACCTTAAACAAACTTTTTAGTTAGCGAACGGCTCATATTGAAACCAGATAAAGTCTCCTCTGGTGTCAAATCAAAACAGTTAAAATTATTATTCTTCTAAAATCGACTTTGAAAAAAAAATCTAAAAACGCGATATTAAAGTAGATAGAATTTTTTTTGAGATATCAATATCTGAATATTTTGATACATATTTAACAAAATTTAAGTTACTATCATACAAAGACTTCACGGTAAATAAGCGTGCAAGCTTTCACGGGATATCCTTGGAATGGTACCAGTTTACTCAATTTTCAGCAATTTCGGTCTTTTGTTATATACTCTATATTTGGACATTTTATAATTGTGTTTTTTTTTCATAACTTCAATTGCACTGGAAATAATTATACTATCACAAAACTCATTTTCTGTTTTAGCAGGCATGACATATACGGTACAATATTTAAAAAATGTGGCCGTTCAAGATCTCTGTATTCTTAGCATGTATCGCTCATCTGGCGAAAACTAAAATATTTTTTTTTATAAACTGGCCGATGAATGATAGAAAATGTATTCTGCTGGTGGCAATGTTTTCTTTCTGAACTTGCAATATAACTCCTTCCAACAGGATGAAATGAGTAATTTTTGAAAAAGGCCCTCCTTGATACATCGGGAAACGAATGTAAAGCAAAAAAAAAAACAAAAACAAAAACAAAACAAGAACGCGTCAAAATTACAGCACTAACAGAGTGAAAGCCTACAAAAACTGCAGGTATCATCATTTGGTAATGTATCGTAAACCTGATCTGCTAAACCAGTCACATAGACACGTAAAAATATTGTGTTGAAAGCGGTTATTGTCATTTTCTAACCCTTCGAAAAATTCAATCAAAATTCGTGAGCAGTGTGGAGTCCGCAAAAAGATTCCCCGCGCTTGAGTTGCATGCTCTTTTTATTTTGTCAGTTATAGTGTACTTGTTCATATAAAAAAATTCTCATTTAAATTCAACATTTGTAAAAATTAAGCTATGTTTTGCCATCTGTATATACATATTGTCCACATCTCCCGATTTTACTTGCCAAGTTTTCTTACAATTAACTCGATGAGTGCTCTTTAATCTTTTAATGTTGTATTGTCTATTGGTCCCTTTTCGAGCACTGAATGAGTGTTTGAAGAGTACATATTATTCCCGTGTTGCCAAACATAAAAAATGAAGCGAACAATATTCGACAAGGACTGACCAGATAACAGGAAACACTTACAATGGCCGGACATTACAATCACATGACACAATCCACCAGGGAACTGCACAAAAACAATTAAATGACAAAAGACAAACATAGACAACGGAAATCGGGATAGCCGGTACGGTTAAACCGGTTTATTGGTACCCAAACCTCCCTTTCCTCTATCCCGTTTCCCTGTAGTATAATAAACATACAAATTAAACCCAATACAGGTTGACCATTAATTCCAAGACCACAATCTTGAAAAAGAAAGAAAAAGACAGAACGTAATTAAAAAGATGGTCCAAGGAGTGCTCGCCGCTAAATTGTCGGCTAGCTCAAGGAGCCTTGTCTGCTGCCAAAAATCATTCCTGTAAAATTTGGTTGAATTTGCGTCAATGTTTAAAGAGAAGTTTTACTATGATATTGCTGTGGTCGAACAAGTGAATCGAAATCAAGATTAAAGGCCAAAGCTTAGAGTCAGTACCTTCAAGGGCTACAAATTATATACATATCAAACGGGAAAAGTGACACTTAGATCACACATCGTGCAAAAAGTCACTAAACGTTCACATGCTCCTTTTTATTCAAAAATTAGCTTCGTTGGTTTTTTATAGGTCTGTAACTGTTTTGCCTCAAAATTCATCATTTTCTGTAGAGTGTGATGCAATAAACGGGGATAATTTTATTATTTAATCTAATTTGCATCGTTTAAGTTCCGGGACCAATCGCATAAAAGCCAGGTCAATTCGGCTAAAAGTCAGGACACATTAAAATTGAAAATCAGGAATTACGGTCTTCCAGAACAATTCATGTCGCTGTGCTCTTGTCGGATTTCGATGCATTTGAAGTGTCGATACTGTCAGTGGTTTAACTTGAAAATTTGTGCTTTAATTATAAAGAAAATTGTATTTTTAATGAAATTGGAATTTTGTTTATATTTCAAATACGCGTGATTAAAAGCGTGTAGTATGCTATATGATAACTATCTAAGATTTACTATTTCAATTTAAGGAAAGCAACCTATCTTAAGAGCTATGTTGAAAGCGTCTGCATGTTTACATTTTTTCAATATTATTCGTATTGAATCCGGGACAATCGTAGAAGAGCAGGACAATTTATCGTAGAAAATCATGTCCTCGCAGGACGACGTTACCTACTGTGGGCATACTTAAGAAAAGGTAGCCCAAAACCAACGATATACTGACATGTATCATTGTTTTTGTAAGTCATAACTCGTCTGCAAGTTCATTGATCCAGTACGGCACCCTGTGTGGTCTTTATGTTCATTAACCTGCAACGACTAGCTTGGATAGTATGTAACGTTAGGGTAACATATAAATTGTCAAAGTGACGTTTCGGGCCCAGGTAATGTCACATTTTCACCAGGGATAACAGCAGTTTATTTATTTTGACAGAACACATGAGTAGTTAACTATGGCAAAAAACCGTAGATTTTCAAAAACGCTTTTTGAAAATCTA
>MJUU01045949.1:40267-70965 GCA_002080025.1 Modiolus philippinarum | reverse complement strand
ACAGACAAAATTTTTGTGTGCATTCATATATTATACAAAAAATACCCAAATATTATAATGTACATGTAGCATTTTGTCATTTATTCACAAATAACTAAATACCGAAGTTACTGAGGAACTGCCAGCTAGTGAGTTAGTCAAAACATGACTGCATTTGATTGGTCGACCCTAGGAACAACACAGTCCAACAACAAAGTTATGCCCACGACTCGAATAGTTGAGATCTGTCCTTTGTAAATTTTTTGTCGTTGATAGGGACTGTCTGCTACATCAATTTTCCGTCATTTAATTGAAATGATTGAAATGATTATCATAATTGCGTTGTAGAATCTGCCCATAACGGATGTCCCTTTTCTTTAAAAGAGCAATAAACTCGACACAACAACTGTTTTATAAACAGTGTCAAAATATTCATTATGAACCAACATGTAACATTTGATTCATTCTTTAACTTGTGAATAGATATTAAACAAATTTAAGAATTGTATTCATACTGACGATAAAAAATAGTTCGATTTACATATTTTCCCGTTAATATGAGTCCCGTTTAATCGCAGACAACAAGTTGGATTGGCTGTCTGAAATGTGGTATTTATTGTAAACAAGACAGCAGAATGTAGAAATAGGAGACGCCATATCGCTGATGATAGCGATAAACGAATTTGAAGTCCTAAACTATATAGATGCATTGTTACGAAAACTGAATTGTCTGACACTCAATTTCAAGCGATGTACTTGATGTAGCATTGATTGATTGATTGTAGCTTGCGCCTCTGGCCAATATGACTTACCTCAGATCTATAACTATGCCAATATGAAATAAATTACGCAATGATAATATATTTTATGCATTTTATTGACTAGGCATTATGCTGGACAATGAATAAACTATATCCAAAATTTTAAGACAAATTGCCTGGACTACTTTAAACAAACTTTTAGTTAGCGAACGGCTCATATTGAAACCAGATCAAGTCGCTTCTGAGGTCAAATCAAAACTGTTAAAATTATGCCTTCATTTACTTTAGGGGACCCACTACTTTAACGTGGTGATTTTTTGCAGTTTTATTTATTACAGTAAACTTTGGTTAGGGTTACCTAAGGTTATGGGTTAGGGTAAAAGTTAGGAATAGGGCTAGAGTTAGAGTTTATGGTTAGTGTTTAGGTTAGGGTTACGGTTAGCCTATCTAGGACAGGGTCCCCTAAAGTAAACTAAGGCCAAAATTATTATTCTTCTAAAATCGACTTTGAAAAAAAAACATTCTTAAAACGCTATATTAAAGTAGATAGAATTTTTTTAGATATCAATATCTGAATATTTTGATACATATTAAACAAATTTTGAGTTACTATCATACAAAGACTTCACGGTAAATGCTTTCACGGAATATCCTTGAAATGGTATCAGTTTACTAAATTTTCAGCAGTTTCGGTCTTTTGATATTTACTCTATATTTGGCACATTTTATAATTGTGTGTTTTTTCATAACTTCAATTGCACTTGAAATTATTGTACTATCAAAAAACTCATTTTCTGCTTCAGCAGGCATGACATCTACGGTACAATATCTAAAAAATGTGGCAATTCAAGATTATTAAACTAGAATCTCTGTATTCTTAGCATGTATCGCTCATCTGGCGAAAACTAAAAAGTTTTCTTATAGCAATGGACGAGATGATAGAGAATGTATTCTGCTGGCGGCCATGTTTTCTATCGAACTTGCAATATAACTCCATCAAACTGGATGAAATGAGTAATTTTTTGAAAAAGGCCCTCCTTAATACATCGGGAAACGAGTGCAAAGCAAAAAAAAAAGGGAAAAGAGGAAATTTCAAAACAAGAAACCCTACAGCATGGCAATTTGTATTAAATAAAAAAAAAACAAAACAAAAAAAAAAAGAAGGCCTCAAAATTACAGCACTAACGGGGTGAAATCCTACAAAAACTGCAGGTATCATCATTTGGTAATGTAGCGTAAACCTGAACTGCTCAACCAGTCACACAGGCACGTAAAAATATTGTGTTGAAAGCGGTTATTGTCATTTTCTAACCCTTCTACAAATTCAATCAAAATTCATGCGCAGTGTGGAGTCCGCAAAAAAGATTCCACGTGCTTGAGGTGCATGCTCTTTTTATTTTTTCAGTTATGGTGAACTTGTTCATATAAAAAAAACTATCATATAAATTCAACATTTGTCTTTTTTGTTTTGTAAAAATTAAGCTATGTTTTGCCATCTGTAAATACATATTGGCCACATCTCCCGATTTTACTTGCCAAGTTTTCTTACAATTAAGTCGATGAGTGCTCTTTAATCATTTATATGTTGTATTGTTTATTGGTCCCTTGTCGAGCACTGAATGCGTGTTTGAAGAGTACATATTATTCTCGTGCTGCCAAACATACAGAATGAAGTGAACAATATTCGACAAGGACTGACCATTAATGGAGAAAAGATAACAGGAAACACTTACAATGGCCGGACATTACAATCACATGACACAATCCACCAGGGACCTGTACAAAAACAAATAAATGACAAAATAAAAGACAAACATAGACAACGATAGGAACTCGGGATAGCCAGTAGGGTTAAACCGGTTTATGGGTACCCAAACCTCCCTTTCCTCTATCCCGTTTCCCTATAGTATGCTAAACATACAAATAAAACTCAATACAGGAGGACCATTAACTCCAAGACCACAATCTTGAAAAAGAAAGAATAAGACAAAACGTAATTTAAAAAGATGGGCCAGGGAGTGCTCTCTAAATTGCCGGATAGCTCAAGGAGCCTAGTCTGCTGCCAAAAATTATTCCTGTAAAATTTGGTTGAATTTGCATCAATGTTTAAAGAGAAGATGTTGATATTTCATTTTACTATGATATTGCTATGGTCGAACAAGTGAATCGAAATCAAGATTAAAACAAAAGCTTGCAGTCAGTACCTTAAAAGGGTTGCACATTATATACATATCAAACGGGAAAAGTGACACTTCGATCACACATCGTGCAAAAAATTCACTAAACGTTCACTTGCCTTTTTTTTTATTCGCAAAAATTAGCATCGTTGGTCTTTTATAGGTCTGTAACTGTTTTGACTCAAAATTCATTATTTTCTTCAAAGTGGGATGCAATAAACGGGAATAACTTTATTATTTAATCTAATTTGCATCGTTTAAATTCCGGGACCAATCGCATAAAAGCCAGGTCAATTCGGGCAAAAGTCAGGACACATTAAAATTGAAAATCAGGAATTACGGTCTTCCAGAACAATTCATGTCTCTGTTCTCTTGTTGGATTTCGGTGTATTTGAAGTGTCGATACTGTCAGTGGTTTTACTTGAAAATTTGTGTTTCAATTATAAAGAAAACTGTATTTTTAATGAAATTGGAATTTTGTTTATATTTCAAATACGCGTTCATAAATTTGAGAGTTTTTATATACAAAACATAACTACTAATTTACTGCATGTGACGGAAAGAGTTACAGGTAAGCACAGGTAAATGGCTGACTTGTAAACATTGCCGATAGGCATGAAAATGTTCATTACCGGATCAGATAATTCCTTGATTAACAGGAAAGGTGTAAATAAGGGGCCCATTGCATTTGCGCCAATTTTTGAAAAGTGGAGTATTTCATTTGCGCCATAAGCTTGTATTTCATTTGCGCCATTTCTCAGGTAAACTTTACAGGTAAAATTTCAGGTATTAGGAAGTGGAAACAATAATATTTAATATACTATTTTATGTTTGAATATTTAATATATCATATATAATATTTAATATATAAGATACTTAAAAGTTTTACTTCACAGGTTCGTTTTACGAAGATCGAAAAATTAAGCGAGGGGTGCTTATAATTGATTCTATTCATTCTATTTTTTTATTTTTTATTTTTGAATCCCACCTTTCATCATTTTGCTTCTGTATTCGTTTTCCAATGTTTCTATTCCTAAATAATATTTTCATTGGTTGCGTAAGTTTTTTATAGTTACTATGTTTTTGGTACTACTGGACCTTTAACATTTTCGATTGTACGTAGTTACGAATTTAGAATGTAGTAAAATATCTGGCTCGAAATCATACTCCAACCTGTCCGTGGTGAGCAAGTAAAATATGTAATGCCGGCGAGCAGAAGAGGGAAATGCAAGAAGAAAGTATAAATGTTAAAGTATTTTTCAATTTATCATACTATTTACCTGTATTTTGCGCAAAAGCAAAGTTTTATTTTGGCGCAAATGAAGTGCAGTTTGTGGCGCAAATGAAATATGTTTTTGGCGCAATGAACTACTATTTGGTGCAAATGCAATGCACCGGTAAATAAGTTTACAATTGGACAATTACAATTAAGCGACGGGTCAATCAGCTGAAACACTAATTACTTGGCCATAAAGGGATAATTGCTGTTTTTAAAAATGTCCAAATACGATCTTGAAATAAACCGATGAAGAGTGATGCACACTGCAAAAGGCCATCAATGGCACTGCAAAGGGCATCAGGGGGACTGTAAATGCATCAGGGGGCGCTGCAAAGGGCACCAGGGGCGCTGCAAGGGCACAAGGGGCGCGGCACCCTTCTAAAATGGGCTAGCGGGAACACAATGAAACTTATCTTGGGATAGCCCATTCAATATTATTGCGATGTTCAGTATGCTGCTATGAAAAAAATTGTGATGACATTAACATTTATGCTTAAAACATGTTGAAATTTTTATTAAAAGTAGTGCTAGTAAATGAAAAGGTAGAGAAATCCGTGTTTATTAGGGAAAACTTCTTGTATAGCTCCTTGTATATTTACGGAAAGGGTTGACATTTTGTTTATTGGGATAGTTACTGCTATAACAAACTTACTTTGCATTTCATTCACCTCCAAGATTTAGTACGTGTGCCTTTTTACTTGATGATTTCCTTGTTCCACTGTTGCAACTTTTTACTGGAAGACATCTTCAATAATAAAATTATCTAATCCATCTTGCGAGATCTCAACAAAGCAATTAGGCATAATAGCATGATTCATTACATCCTACATGTAAGAAGGCAAAAGAGACTCCCATGAGCCTGCATCGCTCCCCTGGACAATATGGGTGACAGAGCCTAGTTTAAATAACCAAATAAGGGTCTCCTTACATTAAACGTATTTTATTAGCTCAAAATAGCAAAAAGGATAAGACAAAAATTATACCAACCTATAACGTCTTCTCCTACATAATTAAATAAACAATACAGTAGCTATAGATTCATGCATATACATGTAGAAAAATATAAAACATGTAGTTAAACAGTATGAACATTTAAAGAGATATCTGAAAGATAACTTCGAGAAAAAAGGTAAAGCATTATGATCAAAATAGAATAAAAAAGAGATAGTGTCACTGCTTGCTTGTCTGTGTCTATGCATCAAATAACTGCAATTATGTCACAAGTATGAACATGTTTGACAATACGTTCATTTTCAGCATCTGTAAGGTCAACATTACCAGCTGTAAGTAAATCTAAGTCTATCGGACATGTTGCTGGTAACCATCCAAGATTCTGCATCAGTGAATTTCTTTGATCTATATAGTTAGGACATTCAAAGAAATAGTGGAAAGAATTTTCCATAGGTGCTCCACAACGACATGCTGGATCCGATATTATATTAACTCGAAATAAGTCATAATTCAAAAAGGACGCATAACATCTAAGTTGAGTTAAGAGTATATTTAATTTTCTAACTCTAAAATGAAAAGTAAGTCGGAACATTTGGTTTAGAGCGAAAAAATGATTTCAAACCACTTTTAAATTTATAATTGAATCCGACTTGCGTAATTCTAGACTGAGGTTGTTCCACGATCTAATTGTTGATGGAATGTATGAATCTAATGTCGACGACAAGCGACAAAACGGGAGCATGATATCTTCTGCATTTCTCAAAGGATAGGTAGTCATACTCCGAAAACTTGACGGTATCAAGTCATAGAGGTACGAAGGGACTTTATTGTTTTTAATGTTGTAAAAAGTTGTAACTTTCTTTTCTCTCTTCGAATTCCTAATGGTTCCCAACCAGTTTCATAGTACAGTTTATCAGAACAAGTGAAGGATGAGAGACCTGTAACAATTCTGGCTGCCTCGAGTTGTAATTGTTCAAGTCTAGAGGCATTTACAATTCGACAGTTATTCCATACATACTGGCATACTCATATAAAGGTCTGATATATACTAAGTATAATTTTTCTAAATTCTTTCGAGAGGTCTCCTTTTCAAGTATGCTAACAGACCTTGGTGTTATTTGGTCTAAAATTGAATTTTTTTCAAGAAAAATTTATCACGATGCAACCAGTTTGGTTGGGGTGTAGACCTACTGGTCACCTTTTTGAAGGGGACCATCTTCTAAAGAGCAACGCCAATGTCGTATGGTACATGTATGTCCTTCACAATAATTACTCATTTCGTTTCCATCCTACAAAAAAATGACTCGCATACAAAATTGGACCCTATGGGAAAATCATCACTTTTATCAACTCCTCTGAAACCATTGAAGCAAATTCAACCAAACTTTACTGGGTGATGATTGGAATGTTCTTTATGAAGGTTGCTCATTTCCTTTTGATTCGACTAAAAACATGGTCTCCAGCGCATTGGACTCTATAGAAAAACATCTTTTTCACCATTTGCTTTAAAATGCATGTAGTTCTTCATGATAACAACTTTTCATACCAGCTGAATGAATTTATATATACATATTGTATTTAAAATTTAGCATTTTTTCATATTCATTTGCACAAATATACCTCGAAATATTGTTGTATATACAAGTTGGAAGCTGTGTGAATACAAACACACTATCACGTTAATTATTAACAATAAATCAGAAAGAAATGCGCTTCCCATATGTTGGATTGAGAAATATTATTTACAATATTTTTTAAAGTTTGTGGTTTATATTCAAATATAAAAAAATGAATAATTTTATATGAATGTTGAGTGTTATTTACCACAGTTGATTTCTCGTACAGCTATCGTCCAAATTAAGTGATAGCATAACCCGCAGAAATCTGCGAGTAAAACAAAAGTCATTGTAACCCATCGTCCATTTTATCATATATTTTAGGCAAAGGTTTAATATAGACATGGCTGAAAATGTAAATTACTATCCAGTTTTTTACGGTGTAATGTACAAACAGAAGTCGCCGTGAAAACTTACAATTGTTTTGATTGTTGTGTAATGCACGATACACGTACAATCTGAAGTCATCCTAAGTCACGGGGCCTAATCTGCTCGAAAAATATTTTAGGTGATTCCCGAGATAAGTAATTTAATTGTGGGTAATTACCAAAAATATGTAAACAAACCCGCTTCAGAAATGACAAGGTGAGGATCTTTCAACTATATTAGTGTTCATATTGCATTAGTTACAAAGTGATTATGCCTATTCTATGGCAAATGTAATAGCGATTTTCCCTGTATAAGTTTTATTTCAAAATCATTAAAAATTTTGTAATTTTTGTGTGAAACGTGCACAAAAGTGCAGATCTTAGGCAACTATTTAAGCCGTCAGTCTTGTTTATGAAATAAAAACCTTATTTCAGTATCTTATGAAAGTTTCTTCGCTTTATTTTAGAAGCTCTAAATGATGTTTAAGAACTGCAACTATGAAAACAGGTTTGAATTTCGTATTTAAGCAAATATTACAATATAAGCAGATTTTTGTGGGTGATCGCCAGGAGTAAGTAAGTTTCTGATGGTGAATACCAAAACTCAAGAAAATCAAATGAATCATTTTTAAAAGTAAAAAGCGAAACATAGCAAAAGAAAAGCACTCAGAAGGTATAAAAAATAAATGAAGGTGCACAACAAAATGCTTCAGTCTTATCGCTCGAAAAAGCTTTTGGAGTCTAATCTTATTGGTCCCTGGAAAAAATGTCAAAATTTAATACTAGATTTCTCCGGGGTTTGCCAGATTGAAGCATTGCAACACAAATGACATAATATGACAACCATCAAATATCTGGATTTAAGAAAAATATTCATATGCATAGCAACAAAACTTATCTATAATGTTTGCAGGGAAAGTTAGGCATTTTGGGGTCAATTTCACATTCATGGTGATCTTATTTACGTACAAGACAAGAACAACAATAAAAGCGTTGTTCCATTGCTTGGTTTTACAATGTGTTTGTGGAGATTTTGTCTCATTTGCATTTACTCCATAATCCGTCATCGTTAATTTTAGACGGGAGTTTGTCTCTCCTGCAGTGTGGAGTCTGTAAAAAGATTCCCCATGAGAGAGATGTATGCTCTACATACATTTCAGTAATGGTGTACTTGTTTGTGAGAGAATTTCTCATATGGATGCACTAATTTTGATTTTTATATTTTTTTGTAATTCTAAATTGTTTTTCTGACCACCTATTTGTTGTGCCCACGTCTCACGATGTTATTATGCCAAGTTTTCTTACAATTGACTCGATGAGTGCCCTGTTGTTGTTTAAATGTTGTGATCGTCTTTTACTAGTCCTTTAGTCGGGAAATGGATGACAGCGATTGTAAGAACACTTTGCCAGTTAAGTTTATGTTTGTTGACGATCCCGCATCCATGGATCAAAGGAAAAAAGACATGGATGTAGTGTTGCTCAGCAATTAGCAATGAATTCCGCTCAAACCGGTGCTAAGGACCGTCTTGAACTTGCTATGAGGTATGAGTAATGCTCATTGTTGAAGGCCTCATGGTGACTTCAAGATGAAGAATAACAATAAGGCCTCATGGTGACTTCAAGATGAAGAACAACAATAAGGCGTCATGGTGACTTCAAGATGAAGATCAACAATAAAAGCGTTGTTCCATCGCTTGGTTTTACCATGTGTTTTTTTGAGATTTTGTCTCATTTGCATTTACTCCATATTCCTTCATTTTTAATTAAATACTGGGAAAAAGAGAAAAAAAACGACAACAACTTACTTGTTGCCAATTAGGCAAAAATTAAAAATCAAGCAAATCATATGTTGCATGGACATATAAATAAATATAATTAGCATATCATAGGTATTGAAAGCAATTCATTTGGTCTTAGATCAATATCAAAGGTTTTAGAAGCACATCATTGGTCTTTGAAACATAACATAGGTCTCATGAGCAATTTAATTTATTGATAAAGTTGCATATCAAAGGTCTTATGATCAACAACAGTAGTCAGTCCATACAACGACAAACATTTTAAAGAGTTCGCTAATAATTGCATTCACTACAAGAAAGTGGATCTTGAGAAGAACAAAGATTCCACCGAAACAGATAAAACATCCTATCTTTGGTCATTATAGGAACCAGAGGCATATCTCGAGAATACATTATTTTTGTAATGTCACTGGTGATGATATCTGTTTTGATATTGATGAAGACATCGACAACAACAACGGTGGCAGCATTTTGTACATTCTTTTTCAAGCTAAAACTCAGAGACTACACGTTTCGTCGAATATTTCATTTTTCGATTATTTAAGAATTTCCGCCTCCATCCTTTTGCTTCGTTATTCCTTTGCCGATATATTTTAAATGTTGACTTTGAAAATTCGAAAGTTCAGCGCAATGGTGAAGGTTCCAGGTCTCTATGACATGCCGATTAGGAGAAATTCTTACTGAAAATAGATAGGTATGCGGCACTGACTTCATTATCCCACATCTAGATTAATTTTTATCCCTCGAATACCAAGGAAAACTGCCTAGTATACGGTGTATTGATACAAAAAGTTCTTTCACCACACTGTTGTGTTCAAAGAATGGCGAGACATAGCGTGTGTAAACATGTCAATCCAATATTGAGGAAACGGTGTGGTAGGACTGATAATCTGAGGGAGGAAGAGCTATATACCACCTCTGCTTTTGAGATTGAAGCAGACAATGGTCATGATGGTGCGAAGTATCGTCCTCTGATCATTAAAGGAACACATTCTCACAATATAACTGTATCTTATGAGACTGTCATTGAGACATGACATTTTCTATTTAGATAGTAAAAGTTTTGCGTTTTAAAATTACAAAATTTATCAATTTTAAGTTGAAAAAGTCGTATTTCGCTCGATGCTGTTGTAGAATCTATATATCACACAAAAAAATTAAATGATATGTCTTGTAGTTTTCACAGCTGTTGCAGCGGACCAAAAGGAATGAAGATATTACAGCGAAAGGCCTTCTAAAATAACAATAACCAGAAGAATTGCAATTATTTATTTATTTCTGTATTTTTGGATGGAAGAATGGACATTTAAAAAAATGTTCTCCCATTCTCTGCCGTTGCGACAATTCACGTCATTTTATATTTTTCGAGTTTTTAGAGACATTTTATTGGAGAAAAGCACTCTTATTCAGAAAAGTCGTGCTTCACTTTCGATGATAATTTTCTTTTCGATATTAACATTCTCGCTAAAGCTCGCATTTTGAAAATCGAAATTTCACTATCTCTAGCGAAGCTTGAATCATTTTAAATCCATTCCACCCTGAAAGAGAATCGAAATGTATTTAACTAGATATCTTGATTAAATATATGAATGGAAATCACCCATTAGATATGTCGTACTCTTGTAATCACCCAAATATATTTGCTTATTCCATTTGTTCAAAATCAAATTGTCCGTAGAATGCGCATAGTTATATTTGTTTGTTTGCTTGATTTAGAAAATAAAAACGATTTTTATATGCAACATTCCTTTCCACCCAATTTTTTTTACGTATTCGCGAATTCACCCACATTTTTTTACGAGCAGATTAGGCCCCGTGTAAGTGTACAGTACCTTTGACTAGTCTTTAAAATATTTGTTCATTGTTTCATTTCGATTTTGAAATACTAGATCTTCATTAACCTGTATCGGTCGAGATAATCTAGCAGGCCTTTGAATAACTTGTTTAATTATGTTAGCCAGGTAGGCGAGTAGGTATAGTGATATCTCTTTATATTGACACAAGACCTACAAATAAACTAGCTATAGATCGCCAGACGAATAAAAACCTTAACGACCATAAGAGAAAATCTGAAAAATAAAAGCCAAATAAAATATAACAATATATTAGACAAACGTAGGCAACACCAAGTGAGACAACTTCAGAGCACACAAAGAGACAAACTAGGGAACATGAATGCGCCAACAATAAAACAGAAACTGTCTGAACCCATCGAGAGATCTGGGTAAGGAAGTGACTCAGTTATACAGTTATATACCTGGATGTATTTGATGTAAATTTGAATTCACCTTAAATTCATTTAGCTTTTGCTTAATTTTAACTGTTATTGTAAAATGTCAGTACATGTACTTTGAAACATTCATTGAACCTTGGCGGTAAAAAAATGGTAACTATAGCTATTGGAAGACTGCACACTGGGAAATCAGCAAGGGTTATCGCCAATGATTGTAACAGCGCTATCTTGAACATTGAACGTCTAAGGTAACTCTGAAATTCAATGATCAGCACCAGGAGTTGCAGACTTCCCCATAAAGCCCTTGTCCGTCACCATCTGATGAAACTCCTTATTATGGTTGCTTGCATTGATAACTATAGGAACCTACCAATGCCCAATATGTGAAGATACGGTTTGTCGCCCATTTGTTGCTACCATGAACATCAGATGTCACCATCAAATAAAGGATCTGTTCATACAACCAGTAATCGACAGCAAAGCTTTCAGTGTGTTTGCAGTGACAAAACTAGCGGAATCATCAGTGGCGAAATGTTATCTTTGCTACTGTATATCTACCGCATAAGACAGGACAAAAGTGTAGAGAAGGCGTGAAGAACGTTTTGAAGAAAGCTGCATCCACGAAAGAGAAGCTTGGAATGCTTTAAACACCATGGTATGAGGTCTAACGAGATTTAACGTGACACTTGGTCCTGTTAATTTCAACAATCTTTGCCCGGGGAGAGGCAATAGTGTAATAGTTGCCCAACACATGGCAGAATTTTTAACTGTGCATTTGCTGCCACATTTCATACGTAAGCAAGACGAAACACAATAACTCAGGTGTGCATACATCAAAAGGTAAAATGCAATTTCTGCAGCTAAATAATGCAAACTTTATGGATTGCCCGACTCTGAGTCAGGATCTAAATCCCCTTCAATAATACTGAAACGAAATTTATAGACGATCAAATGTAGACCAGCCAGGGCTGACAAATAAACTAAACTCATACTAGACTTTTATAGAGTATGGAAACTTTCCACCATGGCATATATCAGTCGCCTACTCAATTTAATGAAGTGAAGATGTGAGGCCGCGATTATTGCTAGAAATGGACATATGTGTAAATAAATTATCAT
This sequence comes from Modiolus philippinarum, assembly GCA_002080025.1. Lineage (NCBI taxonomy): Eukaryota > Metazoa > Mollusca > Bivalvia > Mytilida > Modiolidae > Modiolus > Modiolus philippinarum. The sequence goes on along the minus strand of MJUU01045949.1, from coordinate 58,683 downwards.
CAAAATCCCATGATATTGCGCTTAAAGGACACTGAATAAAAAGTATAACCCTTAGATTGCACTTTACTCAATTAAATAATGTAAAATTGTTTAACGAAAAGTTAATGTCAAATTTAGAAGAAAAAAACGTCCGAGAATAAAAGAAGCATTCTATTTGGATTCAGTAGACAAGGCATTATAGTGTGATACAACTATCAATTTTTCTTGATTTTCTTGACAGATTTTCGCCACTATAAAAATTTTAATGTCATACCAATGATGTATCGTTACAAAACAGCATCGACGAATAAAACCATGTAAAAACTAAACCCTTGTACAAAATATACCGGCAAATCACTACCAGAGCAAAAAAGGCGGAAAACAAAACAAACACAAATAATAAAAAAAAACAAAAACAAAGAACAACAAACAAAAAAATCCAAACCCCTCCCCACAAAAAACAAAACAAAACAAAAAAACATAATAGAACAAGAACGCAACGAAAGTAAAGCACTAGCAGTGTAAACCCCTTGTTGAACCTTATGTTTCATTTGAGGCTCTGGAAGGGTAAGCATTATTTTCGGCTAGATTTCACGTCTTCACGGATTTGACTCAACCCTGGATTGACTCACTGATAGTGTGACGGGTGCCGCTAGCGGAGCAGGACATGCTTACCCATCCGGAGCACCTGATGTCACTCCCGGTTTTTATGGGAGTTCACACTGTCAGTACTTTAGTTTTTCGTGTTGTCTTGTATATCATACTGTACAATTTTAGTTTTGTCTTCGTCAGTGATGTTTGTGCTACCGATTTGTCCGTTTGATTGTTTAAATACTATAAAGATTTACCAAAGCTTTTCAAAATTTTACCATTGTTCTGTTTGAGGGTTAGAGAAGTAACATGTACCATGGATTTTAATTGGTTTTGTCTAAGGGTTAGAAAATAGCATTAACCAATCCGCTACCAAAGATATCTTTCAAAACAATATATGCCTCACTAATAGTGTGACGGATGTCGTTAACGGGGCAGGACATGCTTACCCTTCCGGAGCACCTGATGTCACTCCCAGTATTCATGGGAGTTCACACTATGAGTGCCTTAGTTCTCAATGTTATCTTTTTATTTCCGTGCATGGTAGCTGTCTCGCGTCCTTGTTTTGTCTTTGTTTTTATCTGTTACCGTTTTTGCCATGTCTTTGGACTTCGATGTTTGTAGTCATCGCTTCCCTTGTTCCTTCGGTATTCTACTGCCGTTGTTTTGCACCAAACATGGCATCCGTCACACAGCCAAATTTGAAGTTGAAAGATCTGTTAGATGGTTTATTGATAGATGTTATTTTCTCACACTTAAGAAAAACCAATTTTAAATCAATGGTAAATGTGAACCCTCTAATCCTTTAAAAGTTTGAAGAGCATCTATTAACCTCTGAGTATATTGACAATTTCAAGAATAAATCTGACCACAAATGTAATCGAGTAAGACAAAACTATAATAAGTCAGACAATGCAGAAAAAACACTGACAGTGTAAAGTACTAAGCAATCCGGGAGTATCATGAGTTGTTTTTTTATCATTTGAAGAATACCCATGTAAAAACTTAGCTGTTTGTTTGATCAATATATACATATATGTGTTTGTTCATTGTTGAAGGCCTCATGGTGACTTCAAGATGAAGAATAACAATAAAAGCGTTGTTCCTTTGCTTGTTTTTACCATGTATTTGTAGAGACTTTGTCTCATGTGCATTTACTCCATATCATTTTATTCACCATTGATCAATATTATATATATATATATATATGTGTGTGTGTTTTCATTTTTTTTGGGAAACGGAAACTGTGACTTTATTTCAGTAATCGAATAAGAAAAACTCAGTTTTATGTATTATTTAAAAAAACAGATTAGTTGTCATCGTTTAACCTTAGCTGAATTTTGGCTTTCCTATTTAGATCCTTTTGGTTATTTGTTCCCTATCAGCTTTAACACGTTTTTTTGGTTAATGGACTTCCAAATGATTTGATTTAATCTGCACTGATGAGACATAAGTTGTCGAAATGCGCATATGCAGAAAGTGAATTAACCGTAACTTCGGTATTTTGTTATTTTACTTTGTCGCCTGCACACAAATTGAGGGAAGACATATTATGCTCACTTAAGTCGTCTTGAGTCGTCGTCGTTGCTGATGTTGTTGTTGTTGTCCATCCAACTTTTTTGTAACACTTTTCGTGGGAACTACAAATCACAGCCACTTCAAATTTTGAAAGTGATTTCACTAGGGGTTCCATATTGCGTTTATCGAATTCAGGTCTGTCGGACATCTACTTCCTGTTTACCGAGTTTTTTTTAATGAATATGGATAATTATAAAAATGTTTGTAACACTTTTCTCAGCAACTACAGGTCTGTAGGACATCTACTTCCTGTTTACGGACTTGGAATATTTTCAATGAATACACTTTATGGTAAATATTTTCAAAACATTTTTCTCAGCAACTACAATTCACAGGAACTTGATCTTTTGTATGTGCTTTAATAAGGTGTTCCATATTGCCTTATTTAATTTAGGTCTGTCGGGCATCTTCTTCCTTTCTACCGACTTGGAATATTTTCAACAAATACTGACAGTGGTAAAAATTTAGAAACACTTTTCTAAGAAACTACAGATCAGAGCGACTTGAAATTTTGTAATAAGTGACTTCAGTAGGGGGTCCCATATTGCAATTATCGAATTCATGTGTGTCGGACATTTACTTCCTGTAAAGCGACTTTGAACATTTCCATCATATACTGTCAATGTAAAACAAAAAATCGTAACACTCTTCCAAGCAAATACATGCACGGCTATTTGAAATTTTGTATGCTACTTTAGTATGAGGTTTAATATTGCTCTTAACGAATCAGGTCTATCTGACCTTTAATTCCTGTTTACCGACTTAGACCACATTCAACAATTACTGTCAATGGTAAAAAAATTCGTAACATTTCTAAGAAAATACATGTCACAGCTTCTTTTAAATTTTGACTTTACAATGGGTTTCCATAATGTTCTTATAGAATTCAGGTCCGTCGGACATCTAGTTCCTGTTAAATGACTTCGAAATTTTTGTTTGCAACAACAGAAGTACCATAGCTTCCATGGAAGACACATGTCATCCATGGTGTACTTGTTCCTGAGAGAATTTCTCATATGGATGCACTATTATAATTTCAAATTTTGGCATTTTATTTTTGTTTTTGTGTGTGCTTTCAAAATTATTATCGTGACCACCTGATTATTGTGCCCACATTTTCTTACTATTGACTCGATGAGTGCCTTGTGGTTGTTTAAACGTTGTGATTGTCTTCTATTGGTCTTTTTGTCGGGCAATGGATGACAGCAAATGTAAGAATACATTGCCAGTTGATTTTATGTTTGTTGACGATCCCGCATCCATGAAATGATAAATGTTTTGTTTTTTGTGTGTCCAATAAAAACATATATCATGCAGTTCTGTAGCTAATTGTGACAAGGTAAGTATAATTGTTGCTTCAAATCCCATCAGCAGGGTCAATCGGTTTACAATTTGTGATTTTATTTACGTGTGCTTTTTTTTCAAATGTTCATATTTTATTCATTAACAGTGTATTCTTTGATTTCTACAAGTTATTTTCATTTTTAAGCATATTCTAAATTTTATTTATAAGTTACTATCAATTTAAATTAAAAAAAGACTGCACTGAGAACACAAAAGTTGCCAAAAACCGGCCATCTTCAGATTTACAGTTAATTTTGGTAATCATTAACATTGTCGTTCGTCGTAACAATTTAATATGTAACATGAATTTTGACTGCTAAAACTCAAAGACGCAACAAAATATATGTATATAGCGTACATTTTATACAAGAGTGAATCATGTTACAGGATTTTCAAAAAGTTCTGATTTGTGCTTTGACTTTGTTATAATTGTCTGCTAAACATTCACAAGCACAAAAATAAAAAAATAAATAAGATTTTTATAATTTGTACAAGAGTCAAACATTTTACAGTTAAGTGTAATAACAGAACAGACTTTCTTAAATTTCACAATTTTTCCTGAGTAAATTATATCTAAATTTCCATCGGTCGATTAACTTATAGTAAGAGCTTCAATATGTTGTTATCATCATAACACTTTTGATTACTGTACGAATGTTGTAAAACCACCAACGGTGACCATTTAAATCAGAATATTCACAGTTGTCATACCACCAACCTCCTCCATTGTTATTTGCGGCACAATTATATAGATTGTGATCATTGTCTTTGTCTTTTGTTGTGAATGGTTTTCCATTTGGTCTACCTTCGTTTGCTACTTTGTCCATACTATCACCTTAAAAATAACTAAAGGATATGTAGTCAATGTACATGAGACAAACTCTCTGCGAAAACGAGCAAGACAACACTTGTTCTTCATCTTGTAGACGCCATGAGTCCTTCAGCAATGAGCTTTGTTCATACCTTAAGACGGCTCCTAGCAGCAGTTTGAGCTAAATTATTGCTAAAATATTAAGTGTAAGCTTCAAAGTTTGTTTTATCAAATATCAATATTGTTTTGCTTAAGAAACAACAAATATAATTTTTGGTCGAATATGTTGTCATCGACCAATTATTTGTTTGTCTGTGCACATGTTATAATGTTTGAATTATGACAGAGTGAGATATTAAGATGATATTTCAATATTCATTTTTCAGTAAGTTGTTTTAGATAAGAACAGGTGCAACATGGCAGAAATATATTTGTATTTATATCTCCCGCGTTAAGAAATGTACTTTGTATAATGTGATGGTGGTTAATTCTGTTCGTCCGTTTTTTTCCTTCCCCCATCTTTACATCCTTCCGTTCGTCCGTTGAATCATTTAAATTCTGGAGCATAATTAAAGAATGCCGTTATGGCTCTGAAAAAAACTTAAACTCATGAGAGCATAGAAAGTAAGTAAGATACCTATTGATCAGTAGGTCAAGTTCATAATAAACACGGAAATTAAACATTTGTGTCATAAATTGATATCCGGAGTATATAAAGGCATTCTTAAGCTATGCTCCTGAAACTTCGAAAACTTCAGACCTAAGGAAGAAACCTATTTATTTGAAAATTCAAAACCGAGAATTGGCTTCTGGTGAGAAGCTACAGAATGCCTCTATCCATTTGCACAAAACTCACATAGATAATTGCTTCAGAGATAAGAAAGACACTCATTGATTTTAAAAGTCAGTAGAACAAAGATTAAGGTAACACATGCTTAGAAATTTAGAATTTTGGCCAAAATTTGGTTTCAAATGCATATCTTCAGAACGCCTTCATGGATTCACTAATGACATATATTGTGACTGCATTTACCAGGGGCAGACGTTTTTGGAGAGATTATATCTTTCCAGCGTTGAGAACGACTGATAAGCTCAACACTGGACAGTCATTCTTCATACTATTGAGAGTTGAAAAGGACTTTCATGTCTTGAGTCGCTGATCATTCATTATTAACGCTACCTGTGTTGTACAAAAACTGTCTAGTGTTGAGTGACTGTCCAATGATAGGTCAACGCTAATCTGTACTATTTCGTAGTTAAAATCTTTCAGGTTTGTAACATTCCTCTTATGTCACAGAATTCATCTTGTTTGTTGGTATAAAATATCAAGGTAATACCTCACAATTCACCTTTGACCTTGAACTTTGTCTTTAATAACAAATATAATTAATATTTGTTAATACTTATTAAAAATATTCATTTTATGACAACTTCTTGCATGATGAGAAGGTTTTTATATTTAGACTAATTGATATACTATCTCTCTATAATGGTCACCATTGCAAAACTGATAAGATTTGATCTCGAAATGGACATCATGGTTATTCTGATATATTATTTGATAATTTGCTGTCTGGGCTGCTGTTTATACATTATTGGATGTTGATTAAATGTGTGGCATGTGTCAAGGTCACCATCCCCAATATGGCAATGTTATCATTTAAAAGTAATATAATTCAATTTGCAGTAGCTTAACAATAAAGAAAATGGGAAGCTCATTCTTCATTTTGCGTTTATTATTAATTAAGCTCTGTCAGGGCCCTCTTTTGAGGTCGCATGCCAAAAGTTAAATCCACGGAGGTTGCAGTTAAGGACGCATTTAACACCTGCAATGTCAGAATTCCCCCTAAAATGACCCAAGGTTGTAGGTCGAATTTGACCCTACTGGAGACTGTTTTTGTCGGAAGTGTTAACAGATGCATCATCTACATTTAATTCGCCAATTTTTCCGAAATTGTTTGCACATAGATCTGTTCTCTTGAGCAGACATTTAAATTTTGTCTGATCGGGTATATATAATCGGACTTGTTGTTTTGCAATTATGATGGAATTACATACTTTTTTTAATGTATATCTAATTGAACTATACATTTTTAGAAATCAAGTTTAGTTGCAAATATATCTTCAAATTACAAGTACACTTATTCAGAAAAAATAACAGCACAATGTTCAATTTTCCATTACAAGTATACTTTATAAAAAGGATAAACTTAACAAATGTAGAAAATTTAGAACAAATAACCATTTGATCTAGCCATGATTAGCTATCTCTGACAAAAAGAAAGTTCTTTTTTGTCCCTTTTGAGCTCTCATATTATCATATTCTTTCGATGAAGCTTTACATGTTTCGATATAGCTTTTCATGATTCTTTACATAAACGTGTTTGAAAAGTCCGGTGTTTTATTATGCGGTTTAAACTCAATCTCTACAAATGACCAAAGTAATTTATTTTTTAAATATTTTACTTTATCATATTCTTTTGAAGAAGTTTTATATTTGTAGAGTGGCAAAGACCATAATTTTTCAGATTTAAATGACCCACATACCCTGTTCGATATCTATACATTTTGAAAAGCTAAGGTCATGTACATTTCAAAAATGTTTGTGGTAACCATCAAATGTGGTAGAAAGAGGGAGAAATTAGGGGTCAAAGGTCAATCAGTAAAAAAGAAAAAAATTGATATTATTATGATTTTCAGCATTTTAAGGCATAAAAATTGATAAAATAGAAAATTATTTTATTACCTTGAAACTGTAAATGTAAATAAACATTTCCTCAGAATTTGTGACGTCATTTTTAACATAAATTTCCGTTATTTGATGCTCATACAAAAGAGCTGTGTTTTAAGCTAAAACATCTCAATAAATATCTTTATTTCTGATTGTGATATTCAAAATGAGAAAAATTTAATCCAAGTAAATCCGAAACGATTTTTAGTAAGCGCTTAATTTCGTTAGCACGTATAGCACGTAACCCGGCATGTTAAGACTTACCACAAAAACATTTGGACAAAAAGGGGAAGGGGGCGGATTTCGACTCTTGACAATTCTTTTTATTTAATTACGTTATAACCTCGTCTGATGCAGATTTGCAAACCATAGTAATATGCAATAAAATCAGGTTTTAACTTGTCCATGACGACATTTCAATACTTTTAATTGCTAATTAATATTCAATTGAAATCAAGATTGACTAGCCTTTTTATGGTTTTGAATGACGGATCATTGTATTTTGCAAACGATATTTTTGAATGATAGAGCATCTTTTCTAAACATCTTTACTAAACAACCTTATAAGATGTAGCAATCTAGTTGAAGAATAGTAAAAATACTTATTGCATATACAAATAGAAACACGAATAAACAAAACTAAACTAAAACAAAATAAAATAAAATAAATAAATAAACAAATGATAAAAAAATCCCCACCCCAAAATAAAAAAAAAATAAAAAGCAAAAAAAAAAATAATAATAATTATGGTAAAACAAAACGAAAAAAAGAAAGCAATGCCCCCAACCTCTTAAAGAAAAGGAAAAGACCACAAGGTCAAAAGAACAGAACTAAACAAAAAACAAGGAGAAAAAACACACACAGCAAAATGAACATACATATACTACTAACAATACTAATCACATGCACCTTTCTCAATACCAACAAAACACGCCCTTACATTTAATCGTAAATATATAAAAAAAAAATACGTACGATTTACCTGTGTAGATACATTTAAACATAAAGCAGCAAAACTAACAGCGGGTGTGTTTAGGATGCAGGGGATAGTTTCCTGTGTCTGCCCCCCTCCGTAATTTATTAATAAGAAGGCGCAGGTATATGGAAGTTCATTTTCATACTTGATAATTTAAAAAAGTGGGTTTTCTTTGCTGTCTTTCTAATTTCGTGTCATTTCTGTAATCATTTACACACATTTGCTGTTTGGATTGAGATTATTAGTCCGTTCTGGTTCCCGGAACTTGTGTACGTATCACTTTATCTTTTGGCTTAGGATACCAGTCAAATAATGACAGCCTCCAGTCAACAGACACTTTCTCAAAATCATCGTGGTCGTTAGCTGAGTTAAAAGTGGTTTATTGCAGGATTTTATATCGCAATCAATAGCCAAAGCCCAGATGTGTCCCTGTGTTGGTACAAATGATGTTAATATTGCTCAGAAATAGGGAACGGTACACCATTTTTGGGCATTTTTTAAAATTAAAATTTCAACTTGTAAGCCCAAAACAACTCTTCAAATCAGCTTTGGTTGCTTGATTTTACTTGTTATGAAATACTTTAATTGCACATTTTGCTAAAAATAAGTTTTGTTTGGAGATATGAATATTGGATTCAGAATTACAGAATTTAAGAAAAGCGCGGTCCTCCGTCGATCATTTTTTTCAATTAAACTGTCCCCTGCACCCTTAAGGAACTAATCAACTTAATGAATAATTAAATAATAGACTGATTGACGGTCTTACTACGAAATATTTACGGATTGCATATTATAATCTTTTCTACAACTAAAATGCATTTAAAACATAAATGGTTAATGCTTTGAGACAAAATTACAATCGAACTTGTTAAATAGAGCTTACATTTTAGTTTATAACAATAGCTGCATATTGTAATTGTTTATTTTGTGTTAAATTCTATAAAAAACGCTCATTTTTGGATTTATTTTATCGGCATATTTTAATCTTCAATTAAAGTAGAACACAAATTCGAAGAATGATCTATATCATGAAAAATGCTTCAGCAATTATTTCTCTTCCATGTAATAATCCCACATGTAGCTAAGTTTTAGTTTATTAGGAAACAAACTCAAAGGATTAGATGTGTTGTCGACATTCCATTTAGAGTCCTGCCATTCAATTGCAATTATCACATTGTTTCTACCACATTTCATTTTTGCGACAGACACATTTCAAACATATAATAAGCAAGCTATCCGAAACGACTGAGAAATAGAATAGGGTATTTGGGTCATTTAAACTTTTTAAATAAGCGAATTTTGCTTAATTCGCCGCTCCACTATATGTTGCGATAGCGAGGATGTAAGGTTATCAGTCTGCGGTTTAAAAAAAAATCATTCATTTTTTAAGTTTTTTTATTTTACCATATCCATTTGAAGGAGTTTTATATGTTGCAAAATAGCGTTTTATGAATCTTTGCATTTATATATTTGGAACGTCAGGTTTTCTTGTTGCAGTTTAATCTTAATCTTTACAAATGACCAAAATAATTCATTTTTTAATATCCTTTTGAAGAACTTTTATATATGTTGCGAATAACTAAATACCGAAGTTAATGTGAATTTAATTTCTGCATATGCGCATTTCGACAACTTATGTCTCTTCAGTGCAGATAAAATCTAAACGTTTGGAAGACCATAAACTCAAAGATGTGTAAAAACTGATAGAGAACAAATAACCAATTTGATCTAAATGTAAAGCCAAAATAAGCTAAGGACAGAGCTTTGCATGAGGGAGATACTCCTTAGTTTTCAACAAATTTTACAACAATTTAGATATTGTAAGGTTTCAAATAGAATCGGCTTTCGGGTCAGCACCGAAGAACTGACTACTGGGCTGGTGAATACCCTCGGGGACTAACAGTCCACCAGCAGTGGCATCGACCCAGTGGTTACAAATAACTAAATACCGAATTTTCTGTGAATTTAATTTCTGCAATGCGCTTTCAATGAATCTTTGCATAAAATGTTTGAAAAGTCAGCATAGTTATAGCCAGGTGAGAACCGAACCGTAAACGAACCGTAAGTCGAAAGAATAATTCAAAGACTTAGAAAATATCAGAAACATCAAAAACATAAAAAAACAAACACATCACATTAGTACAGAACACAGCAAAAAAGGTTGAGATACGATACTCATAGAGGAACAACATGGATTCAAATTAAAAGCATGGGTGAATAACAAAATACCGAAGTTACCGTGAATTTAGATTCTGCATATGCGCATATGACAACTTATGTCTCTTCAGTGCAGATAAAATCAAAACATTTGGAAATCCATAAATCCAAATATGTGTAAAAGCTGATAGAAAACATGTAACCAATAGGATCTAAAAAGGAAAGCCAAAATCATCTAGGGTGAAATCAGGTGCAATGGTAAAGTGAACATCAATAATTCTTTGTGAACATGTAGTTTCCGGTAGTGAAATCTAATAAGGAAATAACAAATCCAAGTTTTCACAGGGAAAAATCTGTTGTCATCTGTGAAACAGGCATACACATGGGTCCACAAGATCACAATGCCAACCGTAAAACTTCCGCAGTGATGACTACAAGTCATGGGTAACACACCCATGCTCAAGTAACCCATCTGTGAACAACCGAGCACCATCAAGTAAGTAACTGCACTGACCGCATGCCCTCGAGCAGAAAAGGAAATGACCATTTAAGATTGGGATTCAAACTCCATTTGCTGGCGCTGATGGAATGGAGGCCAATTTGTTTATCTAAAATGTTTATATCAACATAAAGGTCAAGAAATGAGGCCGATATGTAAGATTCTCTAATATCCTTAATTTCGGACTCGCTTGGATAAATAAGATGAAAAAGATCACCAAAGCGAGGATTGTTTAGTGAAAATATACCATCTATATAACGGAAACTAATAAATAGATAGATATTAAAGGCACTCATAAAAATGCAATTGAAATGTACGTAAGATTTTAAGTGCAACAAGTCAATTTAAGAGTGTCGAATCATGATTGTTGTAAATAAGGCTCATTCACTCTAACTTACATTATACATTTCCAAACACGGAGGAATAACTATGTAACAATTGTTTAAAAACGTCATTGTGAAAAGGCTTTAAGGTTAGAAGTCAGATGTGTCATCAGTTTAAAAAATAACAAAATACCAAAGTTACTGTGAATTAGTTTCTGCATACGCGCATTTCGAAATCTTATGTCTCTTCAGTGCAGATCACATCAAAACATTTAAAGGACCAGTTTAATTTTACAAACAGTTGGCAAAAAAAAGACAACAACGTGTGCCACTTTTCTGCAATTCTCATATATCAAACAACAAGAAAATTTAAAACAGTCCTCACATTCTGTTCTGTATATTACCTTTCTTCATATATCATTCTCTAAATAATGTACATAAAACAAAACAGGTAATACCAAGTCAACGTCGTTCTAGACATGAAGGATGTCATAGCATTCCAGTTTTTCAGCATATCAAAGAAACATACATCACTATTGATTTCTTACATCTGTTTTCACTTTTAGAAAACAACAAAGAAATAATTATCGTAACTTTTACTTTCGTGGACGGACATTATGACAACTTATGTCCCTGCAATGCAGATAAAACTCAAACATTTGGAATACACTTGTCATGAGTGTGAAGAAAGCATGGCAACTATAAAATTGATTCCTTCGATATCCTGATGCATTTTTTTTAAAAGCAACAACACTGAAAACCTTCCTTAAAAAAATCCATTTTTGATCACCTTGAATCAGTTTCCGCTGAATTGATTTCACAACTTGTTTCTTTAACTATTAAAGAGAGCAAGCAAAAACTTTTGTTTCATTAACACCAAAACCTCTGACGTATATTAAAAATTGTACGGGTTACGAGAGTAAGGGTAACACAACATGTAATGAATTTGCAGCAGAAGTCAGTCATTTTACTGAACAATTTCTGCTTATCTTGCTATCATTGAAAAAAAGTCCTTTGAGTAAGCTTTCTCTGTTTTGATATTTTGAAGTTAAATAGATTTTCATAAAATAGAATAGAATTTGACCGCTGCTTTTAAAATTAGATACCAAGTCTTAGTGAAAATCAAAACTCACCAGCCGTTCCACTATATCCTGTAACAGTTAGTACATATTTACTGTTTTCATCATCAACATTGAATGTGGAGTAATCGGCGTAATATGATGTCCCATTGGTAGCAGTTAACAAAATTCGTAGCTTGTGTCTTTTATTTGATGTAATTAGATGTATGTTCTCATTTCCTAAAAACAATATAATTTTATAGGTAATTTAATATGGTAAATATTCTAAAATGCATTGTTTTCATTGTTTTTATTTTGTAAGGCCTAAATATTATGTAATTTGTTACAATAATCAATGGTCAGGGTTATTGCACCTTAGAATATTCTGGAACTTTGACTTAGGTATTTTATACATTGGAATTTTCTGGATGTTTCACTTTCGTGGGCATGTAAGTCATGTAATTACCAGTTAATTTTGAATGTTCTAGTTATTTTTTGTGAGAGATCTTTCTAGAAATATTGTATGTATAAATATAAGGTAGCAGCAAAGGTTTAGGCAGTCAGTTTAATTATTTATACAGGATTATTACGCACATCTTTTGTATTCGAAATCGACATCCATTATTGTGAATTTAGTATTAATTATCCAGTACTATAAGGATTATTTATCTGGACGTTAACGGGTGGACTTCAAAGAATTATTAATTGGATTGTCATTAGTGAAATTCATAATTGTCAGATAAGTCTTTGTTTAGTTATATTTTGTACATTTTAATTATAAAATTAGTTTTTGTCTTATTTTAGAGTCAATTTGATCCAAATTTGTTATTATTTGCTGACTTCAATTTATAGGTTATTTCTACCTCATTACAATATTAAAATACTTCTTTCCTAAATTTTGTAAAGACGGTTGCTCTGAGTTTCTAGGGTTGTTTACGTTTGTGTTCTGTCTTTTATTTATATTTTTTTCTTGTGCAGTGCCTTAGAACGTTCTAGCATGTCGCTGTGTTTTTCAGTCATTGTAGGTGTTTTCTGTTATCCTTTATATTTTATTTCAAGTGCATTCTAATTGATTTTTGGAAGTAATTATACGTACCTAGCCAATGATCGACTTTTACATTTCCAAAACCAAACTTATACTCATTCCAACTTCTATAAAAATCGGAAGACGAACTAAATCGTCTCTGTATAACCTATAATAAAATAAAAGATTAATATGATTGGTGTAAATATAGTTCTATTTTCAGTTAAAAAATGACAAGATACATCAATGACTCAATGTCGAATATTTCACAACTATTACAGAATAATATCTATACGATGGTACTAAAACTATGGATGCATAAAATCGATTTGTACATCTGTCAATATCTTATGGTGACATTAAATCTTTCTATATATTCCTTTCCGCATCGGATGGAATGTTCATTTGTTTTGCGCACGTTTATTACTCGTTCAATAATTTTAATCTATGTGATTATTGAAGTCAGAAATAAATTGCCCTCAGATGTTTGATCCTTAACATATTTCCTTGGTTTGTCTCCTACTTCGCTATGCATTATTCATTGAATTGAACTGCGAAACTTTATAAATAATACCAATTACAGCTATGTATTATTTCTAATGCAATATAGTTGTTACAGTTAATTTGATTGGATAACATCTGCAGTAAAACCCGCAATCTAAAAGACGTAACTAAGGATGGTCCGCCATCTTGGAAAAAGTGCAGTTCAGTAATTCATTTAAAAGAAAAACAAGCAATTTATTCATACCGCATACCTTCTAAACTCTCTTTTATTGAATTCGTTAGAAACTGAAGCGTGGAGTCCGGCTGAAAACGTCTTGTTTTTACGTTTCACATTCAAAGCCTTCATGTGACGTCACGTTGTTTATATGCAAAGACGTTCATAAGTTTTCGCGGAGTTTTTCTGAATTCGATTTTTAGATCAAGAGAATGTCAAAAAAGTAATGTTTTTCGAGCTATTGCATTAGAATGGAGATAACTGTATTGTATTTTAAGCTTTTCGGACGTAAATCTTGATTTTACGGTCGCAAATATCCGTTTACCTAGCTCCGCTGGCGCGTCGCTAGGTAAACTCAATTTACGACCGTAAAATCTACGATTTACGTCCGCAAAGCTTAAAATACAATACAGTTATCTCCTAACTTTAAGAAATACACTGTCTAAACATTGTGAAGAAACACTTAATTTGATTTAAAAATAAAAAAAATTCAAATACCTTGGCCGCCGAACTTTCAGGATTTTATAGTTTTAACATTAAAGTTAATGGCAATCGTTGAAAAAAAAATTTTTACTATAAAAATGTTGATTCATTTTAATCATTGAATAAAACAAATAACAGACCCTTTTACAGGTTGCATTTGGTATGGTTGCTTTTCTATTCGTCGTATTAGTTTTCATGTTCATGTTTTTAAATCATTAAAATAATTTTTATTTTTGATTTTATTTATTTCTTCTTATGTTGTCTTTGTTTTTTAGGTATTTTGTTTTGGGAATATATGAATTAGAGGACGTGGTAAGCCAGTCATATTATGGCGTTTTAATCTTATTCCATGATATTGTCAAGTTATTTGCTCGCTTTGAGAAACTTTCAAACTTGAACAGCAAGTTGAGGGTTCTCGGTGACACAACTATTTCTAACGTAAAGCGGAGGAAAAGAGTTGGTGTCGATGGGAACCATAAACTTGTTGTTTGAATATCCATTAGATAAGTGTTTAATGTACTGGAGTCGAAAATCAAAGGCCTTATGGTGACGTTGTGACGTTTCAAGACTATTGCAAGATGACGTCATAATTTGCAATTTTAACATCTACTGAGGTTATGTAATGTCACTAGTGTAGTATGAATTTTCTTTCAACAGGCATTTACTATCTTCTTTATTTCTAACCGTGCTTTTTATTCTTTGTAGTCATTCCATTTCTGGTTGTATTTGTTAATTATGTGTTTGTTTTATTTGTTTTGTGAATTTCCACCTGCTTTGTCTTTTTTGCCTCTTCGACTTTGGCTCTTGACAATTCTGTTTGGTAATTTTGTTATTACCCTCATTTTTTATTTCATGCAAGTTCGTTGGCGTCTTTATCGTTCAACATACGCTTATATAGACTATATCCGAGTTCTGGTATTCAGATTCACCAGTTGTTGTTTGTCCGTCCTACGTCACAAACGTGTCCGTCCCATGTGACCAACTTCATGACGTTTTAGGCTCTATGACGTGACGTTTTCTATACTGTGACGTATTGAAAAATTAGTCTGGTAAATCCTAATACCAAAGGTCGGATATGGTTTATTGGTTTTATTTTCAATGACTTTTTTATGTTTGCATACAGTAGTAAAATGCGTATTCAGTTTAATCTTTAAAACTAAGCTGTGAAAAGAGTAGTTGCATCTTAATTCTAGCATAAAAGTGGCTTGAATTTGAGTGGTGCTTTTTTAACAGATCATTATAACTACGAAATTTTCAAACATAACTACTCTCTATGGCAACGAGAATTTAATCAACACATATGTAGAAGAAATCCTGTCATAACAGAGCCATCCGACTAAATGATGACCACTTAAATAGCATTGTATTCGCAAAAGTTTACCGTCACACTATCATAACATCATCTATCACCCTTCATCGATTTCGAGTGATTTCCAATCGGACTTCAGGACAGAACACTTGTCTTTAAGTGTAAATCATAGCTTTAAACACACATAAATTTTTAAAAAGTAAGTGAGAACAGAACCGTCAATCAAAAACGAATAATCCAAGGACAATGGCAACATCGGAAACAAAAAAGAAACAGAGACACAACATGAGTACGGCACAGAAAAGAAAAATGAAGATACACACACACAAAGATGAACAACACGGACCCAAAAAAAACATGGGTGAGATCAGGTGCAGCGGTAGAGTAAGCAATTCCTGCTTCTTATAAGACGACCGCCGTGTTGAACATATCAAATCCGGTAGAGGAAACAACAATTAAGCTTTAAAGGGAAAGATCTGTCGTCATCTGGGAAACAGATATCCCATAGATGGTGATGTCGACCGTAGAACTTCTTGAGGGATGACTTCAAGTTTTTGGTAATATACTCTTGTTGAAGTAGCCTATTTGTGAGCAACCGGGCTCTATCAAGGAAATCATTGTATCGAACACAGGCTCTTGAATAGCGAATGAGCTGGGAGATGTAAACTCCATATGCCGGCGCTGTTGGAATGTTGCTACAAAGAAAGGGGAAGTTTATTATTGGAAAGGTGAAGTCATCGCGTTTGTCGTACAGCTTAGTTTGAAGTCTACCTCTGTTGTCAATTTCGAGATGAAGGTCAAGGAACGAGGCTGATGTAAAAATGTCTGTGATATCTTTTATTTCGAGCTCTTTTGGATAGATGCCATTCAATCTCATTAAGGTGCGAAAACATTCTTGCTCAAAAGAGTTTGTTGAGATAATCATCTTGTTTTATCAGTATTTTCTCATAGTTCCCAAACATCATTCAAAAGAACGTGGTCAAACTTTATATTTCCAAAATTGCAAGTATCAGTAGGAAACTCTATTATTGATTTTCATACTTAAATTGATGAAAGTATTCATGTTTGGTTTGTGAATTGCTTATCACAACACGGTGGCAAAATTTGATTTTGTATTCAGTGGAGGTAATTGGCTGCTGAGTGATAACTCTTGAAACCTTGAAATTTAGTAAATTTTAAGGTTTCCGGCTTATGAACTATGAACGACAATGCCTTCAAATGAGATGTAAAAATTGTTTGCTTAAAAACACTAAATTCAATTTCGGATTCAGAGACGCAAGTGGTTAAAAATGCCCTTAAACCTAAAAAAAATTAGTAAATTTCGGAATATATGACGGATAACTTGTGAATAAAATAGCAGAGAATTTTCACACTTATATAATCGGTTGCTAATCACGAAATATAGGTCGCGTTACACTTACGACTGAACGGTGCAAGTAGTTCTTGATTAATACCCTTTCAAACTTTGCAAACTTTAGAGTTTCCGACTGATATCTTATGAACGAAATAACATACTCCATATAAAAATTGCTTTCAACAAACTCAACCCTAGTTTAATTGCAGTGTTTCATTGAAAGTTTGTAAAATTTCGGGTTTCTGAATGACGACATAATAGTATGCTGTCTTAAAACATGGAATGAAAGTTGCTTACTGTGATATTATATCTTTGGTTTAAAGTTTCAAATATTTCCGGAGTTGTGAAGCTTTAAACTGTGAATTATGTAAAGTGTATAGTTTCTCACTGATTTTGTTGGATTGAATTAAAATTCAGTATGTAGATTGCTGCTTCAACGCTCACTCAATCTCAGATTTGGGTCCATGGTTTCAAACGGTTTTGGAGTTATGCGTATTGAAACTTTCAACGTTAGTAAATTTTCTAGTTTTTGACTACTAAGTTTTGAAGGAAATAACATACTTTCTTTAAACTAACAGTGTAAAAGTTAACAATAAATGTGGCCCTGAAAGTAAGACGTTTTGTAAAATTTTGGGTAACCGACGAATGACTTTTGAATGTTACAGCTGTTTACAAAACTTAATTCAAAGTTATATTTTGGGTTAAAAAGTCCAAATATTCTAGAGAGATACCCCTTGGTACTTTGACATTTAACACGTTTTGAGGTTTCCAACTCGTGAACGATAATATATTTACTTCAATCAACAAAGACAATCGTATTTCAGGAACAAAAAAAAACTAGACCCCCAGAGCTGAAGGGAGTGAATGCTCTATTTGTAAATTTTACTAAATATAACAAGAGGCTCTCAAGAGCCTGTATCGCTCACCGGGATCATGACTGACATAGATAAAAGGCATTTCCAATAGGAAAAATGAAAAATAAAATTTAGCAGAATACTTTTTTTTCTAAAATTACAGTATTCTTGTTTGGTTTCCATGGCAACCGAAAGATCCACCATCCATTACAACCCATAACAGAACACCATTCAAAAAAAATTTGGGCAGGGGTTCCCCTTATAATTAAAGTAATACATAGTGCTGAAATTAAAACATGCAGACCACTTTTCAAATAAAAATTCAAAAATTTGGGCAGAGGTTCCCCTTAAAATCAATAGGGCCAATGTAAAAACTATGTTCCAGATGGTGGCCATCTTGGATGAGGTACGGACCTACCAGATACAATTTTTGGATGGGACCACCTAAGGACCATTGTGGCTTAGATTGGTTCTAATTGGACTAGTAGTTTCTGAGAAGAAGATCTTTGAATGTATATTCCATAGGGTCCAATGTTAACACTATGTTCCCGCTGGTGGCCATCTTGGATGAGGTACAGACCTGCCAGATACCTTTTTGGAAGGGACCATCTAAGGACCATTGTGAC